>PVKA01010395.1:0-64629 GCA_004027165.1 Ctenomys sociabilis
CACCCATCCACCCACTCATCCATCCATCCATCCACCCACCCACCACCCATCCAGAAATTTTATTTATTTATTTATTTATTTATTTTTAGTGTTACTGGGGTCGAACCCAGGCTCTGCCCATTCATACATATCCCCAGTCCCTTTTTATTTATTTACTTTTACTATTGAGACAAGGCATCACTAAGTTGCAGAAGCAGGACCAGAACTTGTGATTCTTCTGCCTTGGCATATAAAATAGCCATGATTATATTAATACTCAGCCTTTTCTTCACACTCACTTTCCTTGGTCTTGCCAGGCTACTGGATACCATACTGGGCCCTGCTATCTTGAAAGCGTCACCCCTGTCACTTCAGTGTCTATCCTGGATCTTCACCTTCCTGACCTCACCTCTGTGCACCTCTTCTTTCAGGTCTTTCATGGAAGTATCCTCCTACATTCCTTTTCACTTGGCAATCTCAGTCTCTCCTAGATGACCTCTTAATGTTCGCTTCCTCCAGATCTCCCCTGAAGTCAGTGCTCACATTTCCATCTGCTTTCTGCATATTCACATCTAAACTTATTAGAACCAAAATATACAATGTTTAGGATCACAATAACCAGCTTCTCCTGTATCCAGACCAGTTCTTTCCACCTGAGGCTCCGTCCCCACTGCCTCTCCGTGAATCCTCCCCTGGCCCAGTTAAAACACAGTCACAGCGATCCATAACTCACTGCGACAACTTTGGCAACAGCATTCAGGGCACTGCATGGTCATCTGCAGGAAGGTGGCAGAACTGTGACTCCGACACACTGCAATCCCCAGGGTCCAATAGAGTGAGTGCACAGCACAGTGCGGTGACATCTGCCAAGTCAGTGGCTGTCACGGACTGGCCACTCTCCATCTGGAGTAGAAACTCTGCGGAGACCCGATTTCTTCTTTTTCCTCATAATACCTTCCGCATCTGTTCTAAGACCTACATGTAGTGTTACTTCTTAAAAATTTTTAATTTTTTTTATTTTTAAGGACACAGGAGGGGGGGGAGGGAGAGAGACAGAGACAGAGACAGAGACAGAGAGACTTAGGAATGATACAAGATTTCACCAAACAAAGTAATAGGAATTCAATAATGGTTGTTGCATTGCATGGTGCTATCTTCATATTAGTTGTTTAGATTACCAGATATAAACATGTAAGATTTGTTTAAAGACAAAAAAAGAACAAAGAAGTTATAAGAAATTCAAAAGAGGAAGAAAAAAGTTCAAAGCAAAAGAAAAAAATTAAAGCATTAACTGCTTCTTTCAAAAGACTAGCAGAAATCGACAATGCAGTTATCCACACTATTCTATGTGTATACGTAAATATATCCTTTTCCCTTCTTTCATTTGTCCTTTTCCTCATCCTGATTCTTCCTTCCCACTGAATAATTCCTTTCCTTTTACAGTATCTGCTGTGCCTTTTGGATTTTCATTACTCTTTCAGGTTCTCACACTAGCATGATAATGCGATGTTTGCACGTGTGGATCTGATTTATTTCAATTACCAGTATGGTCTAGCTGCTGTGTATATGAGCTTAGAATTTATGGTTTTTATGCCTGGGTAATACTCCATTGTGTAAAAATACCATGTGCTTTTTATCCATTCCTCAGCTGATGGGCATTTGGGTTGTTTCCAAGATGCACCTATGACAAATTGCGCTGCTATCAATCTGGGTGCACGTACATCGCTGTGCTATGATGATTTCAGTTCTTTTGGACAAATACCTACGAGGGGAACAGCTGGCTTGAATGGAACCTCCCATCCCAGCTTTTTGAGAAATCTCCATACTGATTCCTCACCAGAATTTGCTGAGTCCGGCTGCCCCTGCTCGTCCTGAAGACTGTCCAGAAGACTCAACAGCTCTAGGCCCGACCCCAGCCTTCCTGCAGGACTTTGATGAGTACAAGCAATCTTTCTAAAAGGTCCTGACAGTCACCAGTGATTCTGGTCCTCATTGTTCAATGACATTTTCCCAGGGTTTTCTGGTCCACCTGCTTATAATTTTCCCTCTTGTAATCCATCTGTTTGAGAATTGAAAGGTCTTTCTCTTTGGTTAGTTCATTACTCAAAAGTTGGCATTGCTTTTTCACTTCCCTCCAAATCAAACACAGCAAGACTTTCTGATCCGTTTTTAAATATCTCATCAGATATTTATTATTGCCTACTCACTAGGCAACAAATAGCTAGAGGAGAACCCTGAAGAAAAATTGTGTGCCTTCATGGAGCTTGCAGTCTTTTCTTTCAGAATAACATCTCCTGCATTTATTTTCATTCCCATTTTACAAACATGTGTTCCTTGCTTCAGTCAGATGAAGCCCACTGAATCCCGCGTCCCAGAGCACATCCACACACCCTCAGGCCTCGGCGCTCCCCTGCGTCGTGCACCCTGTCACATCACGTACCTACGAGAGCCGTCCTCGCCCTCCCTGCCAGGTGACTTCTGGGCCTGTCACGTTCGTCTCACTCCATCCCCGTCCCAGGTTCAGGCTGTCTTAAGCCCCAATCCTCTCCATATTCATCAATTTCACTCCTTTCCCTTGCTTTCTTGCCTTTGATCTATTAATTGTCAGACAGCATCAAATTCCTCCTTCTCCTGAGTCACACCGAAATGGTTTTCTTAAACGAGGTCAACTAATTAATGAATTGAAATAGAAACATACATTAAACCACAGACATCAACCAATTTATAAAAAAAAATTTTTCTAGCATAACTAAAATCCAGCTGCAGATCTGTCTGTCTGACAACCTTACAGGCAGCTGTATCCCTCTGGAAGCTAGGGAGAAACCCACTCTTCAATGGGCTTGCAGGGTTACTTTTATTAATATTTGAAGAACACTTGCTATGTGCTGTGCTTTGTTCATACATCATTGCAGGGAGCTACATTAGATAGAAATTAAAATATAATCAGAAAGGGCCTGGGCCTGAAGGAAGTCTGCACAAAGATAATGACATCAGAACTGTGGTTTGAAGCGCACCTGCTGAAGGCCAGGCCTACAGGGCTCCCGAAGAGGTAAACAGCAACTTGGAATTCTACTGTAATTAGCACCAGATGGCCCAGTAATCCACACAGGGTTTAGTCATCCAGGTGTATGATCAGAGCATCTGGGCCCATCCCTTCCCCAGAATGTCTCTGTCCTTTCCAGGTCCCCTTGCTATGAGACTCTAGTCCCACACTAGCTCTAGCACCAGTGTCAGCTAGGCAGCTACACTTGTAATCTTATAGGGGAACTGTAGTGTGGCCCACAGTGCATCCACACTGTGCCTCTGCTGTGTGTGACACAAAGCCTCTGGGGCCACCCCACTTGCAACCCCTTCTGGAAACCCAGGAGCTGTCTTCTCTCCTTATTTCCAATATGACTCTCTTAGTATCTTCCTTTGGTTTGCGACTTCATTCCTGAATGTCATGGGACCACAGGCCTGGCCCATCTGACATCTGGCAGGTTGGGGTGACAGTTCTGCTGCACAACTTAGTAAGCATGACCTCATCTATTTCTCTCAATGAGCCCCTAATGTACACATTGTTATTACCCCACCCACTGAAGAGAAAGCCAAGCGTTACAGAGGTCGAGCACCTTGGCCAAGGTTACAGAGCCCCCTGAGATTCACATGAACTCAGGTGGTTCGAGTTTAACCACTAACAAGATACCTTGAGTTAAGTAATCAATGAACAAAGCACACTAAGTCAAATGCTTGGCACCCAGTGATCTTCCAATAATGTGATGGATGCAGGTGAAGACATACAAGGCAAAGCACATTCACACACTCACACACAATCCTCAGGACAGACTTGTGCAGTCCTTGAAAGCAAGGGAGGTTTAGGGAAAAGCGGGACTCTGAGAAGATTTCCCAACCAGAAACATAGCAGGATGAGAATGCAGGCCCGAGTTCAGCTCCAACGCTCCTGAGGTGGCTTTGTTTCCTTTGCTCTCCCAAACTTTTGCTGCCCTCCTGATCTTTGTATTCCAGCAATGTCTAGTGAAAGGAAAAGGATCACCCTCTCCCGACAGTCTGGCACAGATGTGAGTTTAGCTGGGGTCAGGGTAGGTTACTCTGCTCTCTTTCTCTGCATGGAAATCACCCATAGGTGTGAAGCTTTTGATTCTTCAAAACTTCTCTCTCTGCTGGAATTCTTCAGCCTGCAGGAGCTGGCTCTGCAGGGTCTTGGCTCCCTCACTGCTGCCCAGAATACTTGAAGGGACTGAGATCCTAAGTTTTCAGATCAAGGCAAAGGATTCAATAGGGTTTGGTTGAAAGACAATTTTTTGTTTTGCATGAGGTAGAAAACTCCCCTGTGAGCCAGTGGGTGCAGTGCTATTGGCCCCAGCAGCTCACAGGGTACATTGAATACCTTGGTGGATCCACTGCCTAGCCAGGCAGTTTTTCTATGGGACATCAACAGGAAGCAAAGGTGTACTGACGGAGCCAACCTTCAGGGAAGGCCAATGAGGCACTGGGAGACAGCCTTTTCCACAAACTCTGAAGGAACTCCCTCTTAAACTGCAAATCACCCAATTAGTATGATCCACTAAGGGTGCTGGCCAGGCTGCAAATCACTCCAGATGTTCCTGAGGAAGATCAGGAGTGTCCCACTGTTTCCTCCACACCTGCAAACACCTCCCCTGCCCAGGAGAAGCCAGGCCAAGAAAAGAATCCTTCCCTTCCTAAGTCTATGGCTGACTGAAACAATGCTGTTTGAAAATGACAGGCATGTGACATGCGTGTACCTGCTGAGCCTTTCCAGGCTGGCCTCAGGAGGCAGCTTCCCCAGCAGGAAGTGGGTGGGGAAGAGGACTGCAGGCACCACCCAGAGATTCACTCACAGAAGAGGAGTGATCTTCCCTGCACCCCCTGGAAGACGGGAACCTGACAGCTATACAGCACATCATGACCCTCCAGCGGGGTCCCGCATCACCAGTGTGAGTGCACAGTAAGAAGGCAGGACGAGGAAGCTCGCGGCAGAGGAAAGACAGGAAATAAAAGTAAAGGACAGCTGCGTGTTAGTGTGCTGGGGCTGCTCTAACTAGTGCCATGAGCTGGGTACATTGACACAAAAGAGGTTTATCTTTGTCTCTCAGTACTGGAGCCTGGAAGTCCCAGGCCAAGGCATTGGCCAGTCGGTCCCTTTGGAGGGCTGCAGGGAAGCTGCCCGAATGATCCCATCTTTATTGATTTCATTTGCAATGACTGGTTTCAAATAAGGCCACATTCTGAACTCATTCAACTCAAAACAGGTACCTTATGCTTGCCCATTTAATCTCAAACCAATTCAAAACACAGCTGGGGATATTGCTCAGAGACATAAGCACCTGCCTGGCAAGCACAAGGTCCCAGGTTTGATCTCTGGTACTAAAAACAGCATAAGACAAAATAAAGCGAAAGAGTAAGACATCATATTTCTCTTCCTACTGGTGAAGAAGTTGGTGCTCAGGAGGAGCAATGATTTGGGGAAATCACTTAGAGAGAACAGCAGAGGCAACAGTTGCATTTATGCCCTCTTAGCCAGGCCTGGCTCTACCCATGACAGTGTCAGTGGAACTCCCAAGGCCACAGTGAAACCGTGGGAGCCTGGTCCAAATACTGCCACTGATGAGTGGCCCCAGGTCTAGTCCTGCACAGAGTCCAAACACCAGCAATGCAGATGTGTATGTCATAGGTAAAGGGACCAGAGGTACCATGACCCTTTAGGACAAGTTCTTACCCACAAAGCAGTGCAAATACTGAACCCTTGGAGTGGTTAAAAAGAGATGCAGCCTGAGGTTAAGACAGTAAATTGCCAGAGGAAAAGAAGAAAACACACTCTAACGAGCACTATGGAGCATCTCAAATTAAGAGAAGCTAAAGCAAAAAATAGCCTTTCTCTTGACATTTTATAAAGGCCAGTCCACTTTTTTTCTCTTGATATTTGGCATAGAATCCAAACAATATATTACTGAGATATAGTTTAGACAAAAAGAACTTGATTCATACAATCAAATTTAACAGTAGTGAGAGACAGTATTATGTTTCCCATTAAGTCTGAGGAATCACAATAACTTCATTCCATGGTGAGGGCTTGGAGGGGAGGGTTCATTTTCTACTTGGAAGTGTGGAATTTCATGGGATTTCCAAATTAAATACGTATCACACTTGTCTTTTCCCAGCTTTCCATTTGGAAGAGTAAAATACGGTCACTGCTCTAAGATGTCCTTGGGGTTAGGAACCTATTTGATGCTTCTGCCTAGATCCTTTTGCGTGGTAGCAAACGACTGAATAAGAAAAGCCTTCTAAATGGATCATCTAGTGATGGGAGGGAAAGAAGCCAAAGGGAGAAAAATCCCTACCAGGGAACATGAGAGCGACCTGACTTGGAAGTTCTGACTACACAATCCTCATTGATTAGCCTCACTGGCTTTCAAGACGTAGCACCTGTACTGGTATTTCAGCCTGGTACCCAGCCTCTCCACACACCCTCTCCTCATACTTTCTTTGTACCTCAGATGCAGGTCTCTTGGCCAAGGTTTCCCAGCCCCCTCACAGTTCCATCTTGTTTGTTTGACTGCACTGAATTTGAAATTGTATTTAGAAGACCCACGAGGTACTAAGCAACAGCCAAATAACTGTGGATGCCCACGATCCTCAGAGGTCTCATAACCTATTGGAAAAACTAGAGATTTAAATCAATGACAGATAAATCCATATATATATATATATATATATATATATATATATATATATATATTCATTACACTGGCAATATTTTTGGCAAATACTTAAGTTATAGTTTTTAAAGAGTCTATTATGTGCTCATTATTTTTGTTATGCTGGTCACTTGGGTCAGTGTCTTATTTTATTTAAAATCCTCTGATACTGTGGGTGAGGAACAGGGGCATGTCTGCTGGGGCTGGCCACGGCCTGCCTTTCATACCGCTTAGTGCTACCTTGGATCTGAGGCTTAATGCCAAATGCACTGCTTGATTTTTGTTCCTTTCAGAAATAGATGTTATGGGAGTGGCGTGCTGATTTGCATGAGGTGAGAGGGAGATGGGGGACCCATCCTTCACCCATGAGTTGGCTTTGCCTGCCACCTCGAATGCTGTGGAGCAGCCCTCACTAGTGCAGCTGGACAAAGAGCAGATTAGAAAGGCAGTGGAAGCTCTGTTGATACAGTCTAAGCCCAGGAAGAACTGAAATGGATTGCTTTGGAATGAGAATGAAAATTTATTTTTAATAGTGGTACTATGGAAAATTCCAGGAAAAGAACTGAGGGTCAGATTGTCCTTGCCTTGTGGTATTCGGTCAGATCTGTCAGAAATCTGTTTATTTACTGAGGATGAACTCCAGTCAACTGAACAGACAGAATGCTTCTATAGAAAGCTTCTGAACAAGCATGGAATTAAAACAATTTCTCAGATTATCCCTTTCTAAACTTTAAAAATGAATACAAAGCCTATGAATCCAAGCTCTAGCTCCTGAATAGTTTTAACTTCTTCCTTACTGATGAAAGAATTAGGCGGCTTTTGCCCTCACATATAAGAAGACATTTCTATCAAAGAAAAAAAGGTCCAGTACCTGTAAACCTTCTGGCCAAGAATTTATCAGAAGAGATCAACAAGTCCCTAGTGGGGCTGTCTTAAACATCTCCAAAAGTGGTTCTTGCAGTGCTGTACATGTTGGTCACACTGGAATGCAGGCTCAGGACATCACTGAAAGCACTGTCACTGTGGCATAAAAGTCTTTCCAAAAAATTGGTGGAGAAGTGGCAAAGTGTGAGACTCCTGCTTGTGAAAACTAGGAAGTCAGTTTCCCTTTGCGTCTTTTTCTCATTTATATCTTACCAGAATGATGTCAACAAAATGGTCATCCACAAAGTGAAGAAAAATGAGGCTAAGGAAAATAGAAAAAGAGCAAAAACTCAGTGAAAATCCATAGTTGAAAAGGGAAAAGAAAAAGTTAAGAAGGCTACATCAGCCCTAACTAAGGATGACATGACACCTAAAACTAACGGTGGTCCTGTGAAGAGCCATGGGTCTCAGAAGAAAAAGAACAGCATGGTGAAAACCCGTCAAAGTGACAAATGGATCTGATGAAGAGATTCCACAACTGGTACCAACAGGCATGACTCCAGTAAAAGAAAATGTTGAGGGGCAAAAACATGACCCACAGAAAAGTCTCCAAAATGAGTACACTGAATACACTGCAGGGCAAGAATAGAAAGGCCCCGCCAACTCCTGAGACCACAGGTGCAGGGCCACAAAAGAAGCCTCTTCTAGGACAGAAGAGAAAACAAAGAAAATCCTCACCAGAGAAGAAAGACCTGAGACAGACTCCAAAAAAGCCAGAGGCCAAGCTCTCTACTACTGCTAACCAATCTGCAAAGAAAGCTCCATGTACCCCTAAGCAGTTGGCAAAAGTACCTCCATTCAACCTGAAACCAGAGGAAAACAGAGTTACTTGAGGGACGTTGGAAAATCCTCTAGTCCTGAGCTCAGTCCACTGCACCCTTCAGAATAAAGGAGTAAAATAAAAATGCTGGTGTCCCGATCCACCAATGCTGCCTTCTTCAAAAGTGAGGTGTGCATCTAAATATTTTTTAAACCTCCATAAGTAACCCTGGCATGTATCTAGTTGCAAGAAATGCTGATTAAAGCCTTTTTAAATTGCTCTTTTGTGTAATTATTATGTCAGGTGAAATGAATGCTCTGTATTTGATTCTTATTAAAGTATAATGTTGACTTCTGAAAAAACAGAATAGATATTACATGCTTGACAAGAATCCCATACATCTGATCCAGAACGTGCATGTATTGGGCATACTTTGGGCAGCAATACATGATCATTAATGTGTCACAGTCCATGAAACAGAAGTTTACCAAGAGAGCAAGGCTCTACATGCTGGTTACTTCCCAAATGTTCTGAAGTTTTCACTCTACTATAAAAAGCCCAGGACTAGGGAGGTAGCTAAGCAGCTTAAGTGACTCCCTGGCAAGTGGGAGGTCCTGAGTTCGACTCCTGCTACTAAATAAATAAATAAACAAACAGCCCACACTAGTAATCATGGAAGATATATTCTACAGGTGTGGGTTTCATCAGGGGAGTACAAAACATTTCAAATAGCAAAACTATTAGAGTGTCAAGCAAGGCCTTATTATAACTTGGCACATGGATCAAAAGATCCACAGTTTGATACACATTTATTATACTTTCAGTTGAAATACAATTTAAAGGTAGGCATGGTTTTCTTTTAATTTCAGAATTCATAAAATGTTGATTATCTGACAAACTGCAGCTTCCAATCCTCTCTGATCCATGTTATTAGCAGGAGGATTTCTCTGTTGGTTAACATACCACTAGCCAAGAAACACTGGGGAGACTTCCTGCAAAGTAGGTTAATTCCTCACCACATAATTCTGATTATGTCAAAGCATTTACTCAGGAGTTTTCAAATTCAGCCTGCTTCAAATAATGTGGGTTACATTACCACCAAAAAAACCCCTCATATCCAAATTATAGCTAAGCAGTTAGCTCCTTGGTGAACACTATGAAAATATGAAGCATTTAAAGAGTATATTTGCTCTGAAAAAATAGGGTTACCCATTGAAGGGTAGCAGAATACACTGCCCTAAAACGTACTATTCTGATCTATAGGCTATCTTGAGTTGAAAACAACTGGGAAATAGATAGAGTATTTCTCAAGAGTAAGATGTAACATTGTCAGGTGGTCCTCTTCTTCTTGTCCAGATAGGACAGGAGTCAGTCACTAGGGATGGCTGAAGACACCATCAACTCTGAGAAAGCCTTCAAGAAATCTGCATGCCAATCTCTCTTTCTCATTTCTTCCCCTTATTATTTACCTTTCTGCAGTGTGCCATTCTAGAAAAATCAAAGACATTTTCCTTGTTACCATTCTAAACTTTTTTTTTTTTTTTTTTGCTAAGATGCTTTCTCAGCCCAATTCTAAGTGCTTCCTTGAGTTGCTCCTCCCTGAGTCCTTTGACATGTAGGCATAATGAACATGTTAATCAGCCTGTTTTTCCCCATGTTAATCTGTCTTCCATTAGTCTGACTTAACTTCCCTGTGTCTACAGCATCCATATAGAGCTGGATAGTAGACATTCGAGCCCAGAGGCACTAGGATAGCTCTCAGGTCTCTGCAATCCAAATCAGTGTTCACCCTCTCCCTTGTATCAGCTAAGAGCTCTAAAACACACAACCAGCAAAAGAGCAAATTACAGAAAGTGCACAGTCCAGGCTGGGCAAAACCAATCTACCACAAAGGACAGGCGGAGGGCTATAATCATGTTACTTTTGTTCTATTTTTTCCACCTTGCTTTTCACTGTTTATTTTCCTCTCGTGCCATTGAAGATGAGTTAGACCTTTCTTGGGGCACCACAGGCTCTTCCCTCCCATAAAATCACAGCACAAACACACAAAGTCAACTTGTGGCCCTGGAAATCACTCGACTACTCAGTGATAGAGTCAGCTCTTTTATGGTTCAAGTCTTACTCATTCAAAACCTTGGGACTATGTTTTCACCGATAAAATAGGGCTATAACTATATGCCTTACAAGAATACTGTGGGAATAAATGAGGGTGAAGAAAACATAAAATCTCCACAGCACCAGATTTTGGTAGAAGTAGAGCCCTACATGAACTGGGCACGCTCACTTTGGAGAAACTGCTAAGGTATCAGGAGGGTGAGAATATTTGCTGCCTCCTTGGAGCTCAGCATCGACCTCTGCCCTGACCCAGCAGTCTCGCACTCTCAACTGCAATCTTATGTGCAGCTAAGTAAGTACCAGGGGGCTAGCTATAGCCTGGAACACGCATAGATAGCACAGAGCTCCTAAGCAGATGTGACACAACGAATTCCAAGTGTGGCCCATTCCTACAACGGTCACTGTCTGTGCATAAAAACAGAGGAACTACAGATGGATGCAGCACCGCGGGAGCCTCACTCAGGCACAGAGTCGTACAAGAAGAGCAGTGCGGCGGAGGACACACTGTGCTCTCCTCATAGGAAACCCCAACCCTGACAAAGGAAAGCATCAAGGGACTTATTTATTCCTGGACACAACAACTGTGAAGAAAAGTGAAATAGTGAGTATTATAAATAACAGGGAAAGGCTAGAAAGAAATAAAAAGGGAGGGCAGCTTCTCCTACAGGACCCTGTAGACCCTGTAAAGGTAAAGAGTTCAGGGAAAATCTGGGGGCTGCTCAAGTTACGTCAGGACACAGGGGCGCATTCTGAGGGTCCGTTCTGCACTCATTCACTAAACTATCTGTTTATGCTGGGTTTTGTTTTCTGTACCTTTGGTCTTCATTATAATACCCAATAAGAAACTGAAACATAATACACAGTTGCCTATGCAATGCACCCATGATACTATGTGATAACCAGCACAATAAAGCAAACCAAAGCCAAACCAAAAGGAATAGCAACTTCCAACTCCCCACCGCCTAAACACCAAAGAACAGCTAAGAGCAGGGCATGAAAGGTGCTGTTTTATTGCCTTCATTTCTCATCACTAGGAAGGGAGGAGGGGTTAAAAGGAGGGGGTGGGTGGGAAGAAAGGAGATTCCCATTATAATGTGCAGGTAGCTACGAATGCCCTGTGATGAATGCATGCCTAAAATGTGCCAACACACTGAATTAATTAAAAATGCTATTTTAAATGTTTTCTTTAACCAGAAGTGATGGACTCAGGTTGCTTTTGGATGAAGGAGAAATGAAGTTTATATCCCAGAAGGAGTTTGTTTCTTTTTTTCTTTTGGTGGAACCGGGCATTGAACTCAGGGCCCTCTGCTTCCCAGGCAAGCATTTATTTCATTGAGCCATCTCCCCGGCCCCTATGAAGTTTATATCCTAAGCAAGGGACATCCGCGAGAATCTGCTGCTTGGAGAAATTCCACAAGAGTGTTCTCCTCAGATTCCAACAGACCTCAACCTCGCCTAGCAATCTGAAGAGTCAATGAGCAGACTGCGAGCAGCTCGCGGGCACCCGGGTGGGATGCTAGGGCAGGCTGCAGTGTTCGGGGAGCCTGCTGCTGCTTTTACTGAAAAGGGACGATTCCGGGGCCAGCAGTGGAGGTGAACCACTGCCGGAAGTGACTGTATGCTAAGCATCTCTGAGACAGGAACCCTCAGAGCGTTACATCTCATCCTTTGTACCTGCAGCCATTAATGACTTCTAGAGGAGTGGTGATTGGGGAGGGGCAATAATAGGTGAGAAGTCAATTTAATTTTCATACCAGGCTTGATGTAGTCTTACCACAACCCTATGAGCATTGTGTCAGATGTACATTGTGTATTTGTCCCTGAATCAAATGGCAGAGCTAGTCTTCATTTTTTTGTTTATTCTTGAGCCTTTAGCCCCCTTTAATGGAAAGTGGCCATATTCACCATGGACCGATTTCCCTCTTGAGTACTTATTAATGAAACCATGAAAGGCATCACCTTGAATCTTCAATCCTACGTGGTTTGAAAGCCACAATGAGGGGTTAGGGGAGGAAGGAAAAATCCCCAGAATATATACATTGTAAACATCTTGCACACAAGAAAATTAACTGTTAAACTGAACCTTTTTTGTTTTGTGTGTGCTGGGGGGGGGTGTATGAAGTCTTGAGGTCCTGCAAATTTATAATGACTCTTTGGTAAGTCATAAAGAACATCCTATTTAAAAAGGAAGCACAGGGACAGATGGTGGACACAGGGCATTACGAAATGAACCTGTCAACCAGAGGGTTCTAGCAGCACACCAAGCTCCCCAGTCTATTTCTGGTACTGTGTGTAGAATTTGTTTTTCTTTTTTACGTCTGTTCCAGTGGGTCAGCAAAAAACCAGAATGAACAATATAGGGTTAAGGGTATGAGATAGCTATCCCGTAAGGCCCCTTGTTTTCTGCGCATTGCTCACCCCAGGAGGAAGCGCTGATCTCCCAGCTGTGGAGCTTCACTCCCGGTCTCTGCAGACCTCCAGAATGTCTGTGCGCAGACCTCAGTGGAAATGACAGGGCCAGCCCTTGGCGACACATTACAGCACATTGTGGGGAAGGAGAGAGGGTTGAGAGCAGGGCAGCAGGGAGAACAAAGTGAGTCTCACGGTCCAGATTCTCTATGACAAATATGAGCTAAAACGCCGTCTTCCTGGCCTGGACCCCTCGTGTCCTAATCAGAGACCTTCTAACTCAAGTCTCCTCAACCAGCTTTCTCTCAGATCCCATCTTGGCTAGAAACACTCTTTGCATCACTGGCCGCCCACCCCACGTGTCCCTAGGGCTGTGCACTCCACAGGCTGAAGCAGCTGCACTAATCACATTAAGCGTTCATGTTTAATGTTTTCATCTGTCAGCGATCCAGGACATTTTGATTTTTAACTGGCGGCAAAAGCTTCATCCAAAAAGCAAAGCTCTGATGGACAGCATTCAAGATTCAAAGCAGAGCGATGCTGGAGACATCTCAATACTGTGGATCCATGGGTAAAGAATTTTTGAAGCCGTCCTATGAGGCCCCTGAAGTAGTCTCATTTAGAAAGGAGTCTTTCATACTAAGACAAGTCCTAGAAACTAATGATAAAATGTCATCTGACCCACACCGACATTCCTGAATTCTTTTCTCTCCCTCCTCACAACATAGAACTTTTCATGCATGAGCACAATCTGTTCCTGCAGAGGAGCAAAGCTGGCCTTACTTTCTGCATGGCCAGCTGTTGCTCATCTATTAATGTCCAGTTCAGATTTACCTCCTCTCAGCACCTTCTCTCCGGCTGCCTCAGTTCCCTTTAGAAGAATGGCCACTTCTCACACCCCAACCAGCGACTCTTTTCCCACTTAGTGGTGCCCAAACTTGGAGACATTTCTACGGAAGTGTACCACTTGGGGGCGCTCTCACAGGGACGCAAGCACAGCATGTCTGGGGTTATGGACTCCAAATGTATTTGTTAAAAAGAATTTGGAGGTGTTTTTTGTGGTTGGTAAAGTAGTTGGGAAAGCCTGTCCAATCTGACTTCATATTGCAATTGCCCATGTGAAACTGAAAGACAAGACAACTATGGTTATAAGCAAGGCCCGTTTGGGCTCAAATCCCGACTCCCGCACTCACTAGCTATGTGACTTTGGGAGAGTACACAGTCTGTCTGTGTCTATTTTCTCTAGAAAGCTGTAACGCGGGGCTATTGGTCCTTAATGCATCCTTACAGTGAATATTTTAAAAATTACTGTACATCAGGCTCCTATGTGAAAGACAATGCTACTGAACAGCTATCACTGCATGTGGACATGATTATGTTTCTCACCTGCTCAATGTCAGATGCCCAGCCCGATCTTGGTGTCCAGTCTCTCCAGAATGGCTAAGACAGTGTATTGTAGCTAATGGACACTGGAAGTGGCAAAGATGGAAAATGATGTCCCAAAAAAAGACGATAGCTTTAGTGGAAGAAAACCAGTAGCACCAAAGTAAAGCCCCTAAGTTCAGATGCAAGCTGGACCTGAACTTGCTCCACCAAAGCCAGGCTCACTGCACAGAGGAGGAAAGTGATGCCCATGAGTCCACAGTGCCTGAACTCCCTTCAGAAACTGGAGCTCCAGTCCATCATGGACAGGAGGCTCCCAGTCCTGCTGCCTGGCACACAGCTGACAAATCGAGGGGGCTTCTGGGGCGGAGCTGGGCAATGCATTTCACGTCACTACCATTGAACACTGCTCTCGAAAATGCCCCTGATGATCTATTACACAACCTAATCAAGGGAATAGATCAAATATTTCCATTTCCTTACAGGAAAACTGCCAACAGAGAATGGAAACACTGCACAGGGAACTCAGTATGCAGCCTTCCAAATCAACTGAATTTGCTGGCTGCATTTTGGCTGAATACTGCTGGTTATGTAACATTTACCCCCTGGTGATCTGCTGCCTGAAACTGTGTGCACATGGGTAGGAAAGTGTAGGTATGCGTGAAGAAGCCTGGGAGGGCTCTGTGTCCGGCTGAGCCACTTCCTGCCTTTAGAGTACAGTACCAGCCTTCAGAAAGACAGCCAGACCTCCTTAGCAGGGGTGCTGTGAAGAGCAAGTATTATGCAGTGGTTGATACACTGTGTCAAGGAGGTTAAAAGCTTAACTAGGGGCTGGGGAGATGGCTCAGTGCAACAAGTGCTTCCCTGGCAAGCACAAGGGCCTGAGTTCAATCCCCGGTTCCGCCAAAAAAAAAAAAAAAAAAAAAAAAAAGCTTAACTAAACCTGCTTAGCAATTCTACACCCTAGGGTGTAGAGATCCCACCCTAAGTGACTCCTCACCTAAGGAATATGAAAGGGAATTGCAGAAGGATGGAGCATTCCACTTCGTCGGAGGAGCTCCAGTCTTCCAGTCTTCTCAGTCAGCTCAGAAGTCATCTCCTGGCTTCGAGCACAGACTCTTCAGCCAAGGGAGGAGCCAAGTGCTAAGGTACATGGAACTCAGTCTCGAGGTGTTCCGCGAGAAGGGGGGCTGGGTTAATTGTCATCAGTCCAGAAGGGGTGTTGGGGGTGGCAGTGGAGAATGCAGAGGCCATTCCAGAGGGAAAAACCTGAGCCCAGGTACAGTATTACAGGACAGGATAATGCACTCAAAATCTGGAACTGTGCTACTGATATAGAAGACACTAGTAAACACAGCTATTTAAATGTAAATTAGTTAAGAGCCAATACAATGTAGGAGTTTGCTTCTCTGTTCACATTAACCACAGTCCAAGTGCTCTACAGGGATGGGGCTTGTGCTGCCACACTGCAAGGCATGGGTATGAATTGCTTCCCTGGTGAAAGCATGTTCCACTGGACCACACACAGGGTACTAGTGCTGCAGGAGCTGGGGTAGAGGTCCAGCCAGCACACACCTGGTGATGGGGAGCAGAAGGGTGACAAGAGCACCTCTGGTCTCAGAAAAGTCATCCAGTGGGCAGGTACATACTGAGGTGCAAGGCAGGAAGAGGGTTAGGTACTGAGGGAAGTAGACAGTCAAAGTTCGCAAAAACCGTAAGAGATAGAGGGTAGACCATAGATAAGCACACACCGGAGCTGGAGCCAGGGGACCAACACTGTGTAAAGAGAGGAGGAAGGATCAGCAGTTCTCAGGGGGCATAGCTGAGAGGACACATGTCAGTGTCAGCTGGGATAGGGCACTGAGGAGGAGGGCAGAGAGCTGCCAGGGGTAGGAGGCTCGGTGAGGTCCTTCCTGGCATGTTTGTCTTTTGCACATGGTACATCCTAGTAGAGATTCCTGTAGGCAGCTAGGCAACTGGAAGAACCGTGTCATCAAGCTGCAATTGTTCCTGGTAGCTGGTGGGCCACTGTAGTTCATCTGGAGCAATAGACCTCATACACCGAGAGCTGTCCTGTGCAGGAAAGACACACACCAAGCATCTCCTTCGAGGACTCCTAACTTCAGGGGAAGTGGTCTGGTCCTCATAGTAGAGCCATAATCAGAAAGACAAGAAATGGCCAAAAACAGACTGGGGGAGAGGAGATGTGGGTGAAGAAGAGCATAATGAAGAAAGTGCCAGGTGAAGGTACCTTTTGTTTCAAGATCTACGAGGAATGCAGAAGATATTAGCCCAGACTGATGGTGAGGAGGGCACCTATCTAATAGTGGGTCAATTTTCTTAATGGCATGTGATCTATAATACTGCTCCTCCAGCTTTATTTTTGCCCTTAGTAAAGAAATTAACAAGACAATACTTCCAAACATTAAATAAACAGGAGTAGAGAAAGCACTAGAATCCCCACTAGGTTAGGGGCAGGAGCTGGGACTAGAAAAGCTTGGCCCTTCCAAACATCTTTGTGAATCACTGGTGTTTCAAGCAGAAGCTAGCAACATATTTTGGGCAACACATTCTTCTATGAGATGGGGGAAATAAAAAACAAAACAGGTTCTCGCTCTACGGCTCCGTTCTTGCTCTCATCTGCCTTGTTCTCCCTGGACCTGGGCCAGCATTCTTCAAATGCCTATGTGATCTCTTCGCTTGAGCTCACCCATCCTACTACACATCCCTCCATGGCTTTTTCCAGGAAAGAGCTCTAAATGCGTAGCACAGCCAGTGCCGCTTCTGGCATATTTCATAGCGAAGAAGGCAAAGCCATCAAACATTAATGACACTGGCTCAGTGAGAACAGGTCTCTTTTTCCCACCAGCATCAGAAGTGTCACCCAGTTTGAAATCTTTCTTCTCCTTATACATTTTCAGGCTCCATTTCGAAGAGCATATCTGGACCATGTACTTCTGGATACACTTGGGTTGGTGATGGGCTTACAGGGCCAGGTGCCACACTGCAGCACAACACACACACACACGCACACACACATTTACACCCACAACTGTGCTCACAAATATCCCACCCATACTTCTGCACTTCCATTTGAACACCATTCACTGAATAGCTTCTTCTCCCTATCCAACTGCCCAAATCTTTATTTGACCCCAAGAGTTCGTAACCAGTCAAATATGTCTGGACACACAGCCTATCCTGGTACCAAACACACAGGCATGGATGGATCACAGAGATCACAACTGTGCCAAGATCCTTATTCTTCAAAGATGATCCTGGCTTTATACCCCACCCCATGATGCCACCATACTCATCTTCTTTAACCCACTAAGCTCTTTCTTACTTCTAGATCTTGGCCCATACTGCTCCTCTTTCTCAACATATGCTTCCCTCTCTCTGCTAGGCTAACTCTTGGTTCACCTTCAGAATTCCACCTAGGGCATTTCTCCTCAGTGTATGTCTCTAAGCCTATGTGTGGCATGTCCTCTGTGGTCACACAACACCCTGAGGATTCTGTCTCCTTACAACGCCACTCATTGTTTCAGTTCAGAATGTTCCCTCTGGCTACCACAAAAGAATCTGGAGAACAGAAAGAAGTCTGGAGCGTGGAAGACCAGTGACAGGTTGGCAGAGATGGTCACACACAGAAGGCCAGAACTGTGAGATGGTTAGCATGGAGCTAACCATGGAGGGGCTTCTCAGTTGGATATCTGGCACAGAGAGGAGACACTTAAGAGGACACAGTTTCAGAGAGAATGCAAGAACTTCAAGGATTATATAAGGAGATAGAGCAAGAAAGACTAGGGGAAGGAACTGGAAGAGCAAGGACTGGATGGGAACAAGCTTTTATGGATAGCTCCCCACATAAAAGGTCCTTCAGCACCTAACATTTAAATCTCCACATAGCTCTGAAAAGAAAAAATTATTATGGCACACATATGTTAGAAACACTACAGATCTACAAGGGGTACAAAGGCATTGAACTCATAATGCCATCACCAAAGTAAAATGTTCTGAACTCATAAAAGAAGGTTTCTGCTTCTCCAGCAAGTTAGATTTTTCCAAAATCTCACAGCTGGGAAGTACCTTGATGCTGTAGTTCAAGGGTTCCAAATTCAGAGGTGTCACCCATGCCACAAATGCCTTAACAGACCCTCTGACTCTGGTTCTAGCTGGATTTGTTGACAAGGACCACTGTCCACTTGGGGCTCATGGCTCATAGTCACCGATTCCCTGCCCATAAACTACTTTCTCCTGAGCAGAGATCCGTGGCCCTCACTCAGTTCCAGGACCTGTCAGCATCACCCTGGCACTTTATAAAATATAGAGGGCTTGGTCCAGACAACGGGATTTTAAGTGCTGTGTGTAGGTTTAAGGTCCACGTATGTGATCAGACTCAAAGCACCAAATTAAACCTCCTCACTGAGGAATCACGTTCAAATTAGAATTCCAGTTTTCCTCAGAACATGCTAGAAACAGCCCTGATTCTCAAGTTCAGGATTAACATAGAAGCAATGGACCCACGTATGCCCATCTCATGGACAGAACTAGCATTCCCAATCAACCAGTGTGAGGTCCCCATCTTTATTTCTCACTGCTTTGCAGATAAGGATTATAGGGACATAAAAGAAGAGTGTCCCGTAAAACATTATTTATTAGTGGGCCAATGGAATTTCATGTGAATCGGGTTTTACACTTTCCATTTGCCACTGAAACAATGGAATGCTACGTGGCTAATAATAAGGCACAAGCCTTGATTAAACACCCAATCCATAATTCAATAAAGAGCTTGTGTTGACATAATCAGCAAAGAGGGGCCCTTATGAATACTCAAATAAGCCGACACCTGAAGCACATGAGTCAGCACTCACCACAGAGGGGTTGGATTGATAACGTGTGCAGGGCATTTTTTTTCCAGTCCCCAGCTCACAGATTTTATAATCAACAAAGCTGCGTCCGTTCAGCAGCATGTGCTCTATTCCAAATGAAGGCATGCCAGAGTCTTAGAACTGTCTGCTGAAAAGACACCTCTTCTGTTCCAATTGCTTAAGGAATTATACATGTTCTTTAATGAATAACACAGTCAGTTAGGGAGGTATTGAAAATTCCAAGAAGATGCATTCAATTGACTTCCATTTTTGGATCCAACTGCCAAATTTTGATGGTTACTCTTGACTCCAAAAGATGGGTTTGAAAGACTCTGGGATGTAAGCTTTCCCCTGTGTAGAACAGCACCAAAACATCCTATTGGACATAGCATTTTAAATATGCACATACTTTAAAATTAGAGATATACTTCTGTGGGTCTGCAGACTGACTTTAGTTTTCATAGCTACTCTCAATCTTGAAACAGTTGTGTTTAGCTTTTTTTCCTTTGACCACTGGGAAGCTCAGAAGGAAATCTATAGCCCATGCCAAAACCCAAACAAAGAGACAAACCCCCAGAACTTCGCATGATACTATCTATCCTTAATTTCCTTGTTTTCATCTGCATTATCCAACTGTATTGCCTACAATGCAATCACACTCATAAATTCCTTACATCTTCTTTCCAACAAGGTGGAGTGCAAAAAACATAGTATTTTACTATAAAGCTTTATACTCTATACACAACTTACATGACTTTGGAAAGGGTGAATATGTGAAATCTAGAATAAAAAAAGGACAAAAATGAATTGAAAGAACACTGAAATGGAGCTGGGCAAACATCAGGGGACTAGGGCTTATGACATCTCTGCTTCTGGAAACGGGAACTCTCGTCAAGCCTCTACAAACCAACGTCTTGTAATGAATACCACATATGGCTACAGCTGTCACCAAGGAACTTCCTTCCCTAGAGACAGTTTCAGCAATCAATTATGCATTGCATAGTGATGTACAGCCCATTATGAGGAACAACTTGTATGCACTGGTCATCGTTGTTTTCATGTAATTTGTACTTTCTGTGTCTTCTACTTTGCCTTCCCTTTGAACTTCTTGTGAGCATTTACCCATTGCTTTTGGAATCAGTATTTTCCAAACTGTATTTCCCAGGACCCTAAGTAAAATTCACCTGCCTTCAGGGCATTGTTGTCCTGTTTTCTGACATTGCTATGAGAAGACTGTGCAGCTCAATGGTGCTTACATTCATGAGCTTCATGCCAGGTGGGAACCAAAGCCAAGGGAAAAGGCTAGAAAGTCGTAGGAAGTCTGCTTGTTTTTTTCCTACAGAGATGAGGTGGCTATTTGATCTGTTTAGAAAAATAGCTCATACCCTTTTCTTTTCAGGTTATTTTATGTCCTAGTTAGAAGTTCCAAACCACTCAGCTGCTGGTCTGTCAGAGTTGACTGGATTGCAGGAAGAAAGGAGACACAGATGGGTGGGCAGACATGGCACAAGACCAGACAAACCCTCTCCGGCCCAGCAAGCTGTGGCCTGAGCAGGCAGGCACCAGTTCTACCACAGCCCTTCTGAGGGCAGTGCCAGCCGAGTCCCCTGATAATCCATCTTGCAATTGGGGATCTTCACCATGAGCCATCATTCTAGAACAGCATCTTGGTATGTACAATCGACAAGAGAAGGCAGGGATATTTTTTCAAATGGAGCTATGGAGGAAAACAACACAAAACTGAGGGAGCCAGGAATTTGGTTCGCCACTAAACCAAAGAAAAGGTCCTAAGGGTTGTCGAGGAAAGATCCTCACACCTTACTCATCTAGAGCCACCATCAGAAAAGAAGTGTGTGTGTGTGTGTGAGAGAGAGAGAGAGAGAGAAAGAGAGAGAGAGAGAGAGAGAGAGAGAGAGAGAGATTCAGAAATACAGTCAAAGCCTTCCTAGTTTCCTACCACATCTCCATTGCTTCTCTTTAAAACTTTCTAGAATTAGGACTCACTGCCATTCTATTTCTCTCAATAACAAAAACTGTTCCATGAACCAGTGATTTGAGACAGCAACCCAGGCCTAGTCCTAGTCTCTACACTTTGCTGCAGCCCCACCTTAACTCACCACCACCGCCTCCACAGGAATAATTACAGCTCGCATTGGTTCAGTCTTTCTATGCAACACAGGCACTGTGTTAAAATAGATCATCTTAAGATTTTTCTCACTTAATCTTCATAATAATGCCATAGGGATGGCTATTTATTTTCAGTTTACAAATAGAGTCTCAACCAAGTTAAGCAGTTTGCCCAGGATCTCACAGCTCAGGAAAGTGATGAGGGTGGGGACCAAAAGCACGCTGGACTCACTAGACTAGCCAGTTCCACTGGCTGCATGGTCAGCCAGCCGCACCATCCCCGACCTCTGTGATGAGAGTGAGGATTTCACCTTCGGTCCTCTTCCTTTCTGTCCCATCTGCCTGCTACCCGCTCTTCACACGCAGAACTCGGAGGCTCATTTCTCCAAAGCCTCCTCCAGGGAATCCCATTGTGAGATGTAGTAGTTGACATTTGGAAAAATCATAAATGCAGTCTTTTATCAACATTTATCAGACAAAAATAAGAATAGCGCTTCTTTTCAATCAAATCTGCCGAAACCTTGGTCTCAAAGATCCTTTTCCCCTCTGGGGAATGTAGCAATCTAGTTAGCTCTCAAATTATTCTGACCTTCCAAGGCCAAGTCCTGTTAGCTCTTCCTAATCCAAAAATAATTAGTGGATAACAGACCCCAGCTTGTTGAGACAGAGAGTTATTTGTAGGGCATTTCTTGGCTGGAGCAAATGGTTTTGCAGGAATCGCTAACTCTAATAGATTGTCCTAGGCTCTGGCCACCTGCTTCCAGAGGCCCCTGTCATCTCTGACAGCAAAAGGGCAGGCAGGTCAGGATGTCGATCCTGGAGATACAATGTTGCCACCACATTGTCACAGACAGGGAGAAATTAGGCCCACGTCCTGGCCATCTGGAGAGGACACGAATGGAGGATGAGCCCTCCAAGGAAGCAAACAGAAGCACAGGTTATAAAGACTTGTCCAAAGCTGGGACACCAGCCGGCTTTGAGAAGCATTTCAATATTTGTTGGCAGGGAATTGGAATGGTAGAATGATTACTAGGGCCTGTCGTGATCCAAGGGATTCTGTAGGAGAGCTAGAAATGTATGGCAGTAGAAGAGCAAATGTATCAGAAGTTTCTAGTTCAGGGCAGGGCTAAGAGCTTGAGGCCCAGTGTTCCAGACCATGCCTATCCCTGTTCATACCTGGAACAGAAGCTGACACCCACAGGGAGGTCACTTTAGAATAGTAGTTCTTCAAGTTGAGTGTGCATGAGAATCGCTAGAGAGTGTTGAGGTGCAGAGGGTGCTACCGGAGGTGCCGGCCCAGTAGCCCGAGCTGGTGGGTTAGCACATCTACCCAGCCTCCAGGTAAGGCTGTTCTGTGATTGCAGAAGTGAAACTTTAAGAACCACCACTTTAGAAAGGAGAATTGAGAAGAAACACTAAGAGAAAAAAAAGCCATTATCAGCAATAACCAGTACATGTCCAGCACTCCAGGATGCTTTCCTTCAGTCTGTTTAACAAACAGGAAAGCAAGCTTTATAAGCCTCACTGTTAAGTGGGCCATGTAGGTCCAGAGGGGCCACATGGACGGTTAAGATCACATGGCTCGCAAGGGGTAGAGCCAGGAACACAATCCAAGTTTTCAAGGCCTTAGATTGTCCCAGTGTTCTCCAGACAAGCTCCAGCCTGTCTGGGTGAGTTTCAGAAAGACCCTGTAACTCCTGAGTCTACTCTATTTTCAGTAAACTGTCCATTCAACCCTTTCCCCAGGAAGTGACAGCTCAGCTAGTGCCCTCACTTCTCGATGGCCCGATCCACACATCTAAGATGAAGCACAAAGAGCAAAGCAGACCTTGCTTCGGGGGTCATCCCAGAGGGAGGGTACAGAATGAGAACCACAGCTGGTCTGTGTGGGGCACTACAGTATCCTACAGCTCTGACTGGGACTCAGGGTCCTTCACTGTCTACCAGGAGGACTGGCAGATGCTTCCGAGTGGCAAGTCACATTTGTACAAGGGACTTCTTATCTGAAGAGGAGCCTTTGGGTCCACAGAAACTAGTTCCTTGCTAGAAGTCGCTAAACAAGTTTCTTAGCTTACCTAAGAAAGCTAAGTTTAATGTTATCTGGAAGACTGAACTATGCATGTCAACTTTGGTATCACACAGGACTCAGGACGGCTCAAAGTGGAATAATGCAGTGTCACAGAGGCTTTCTGGGGTCCTTGGTGCCATGACAAGGGGCAGGAGGAACAGCCACAGGAAGGGCGACACGCAGCATAATGGGTAAGGAACATCCAAGCAGGTGTCCTGTGGGTTTCACCCAGAGCCTAGCTTCCTCTGAGACTCAGACATGCCCACACAAGAGACCCAGAGTATAATGTGATCTATCTTCTTGTATTTGAGAAATAGTTTGAGAAGTTACAAATTTGGAGGGAAAATTTTTTTGAATAGTGACTTTACCATTTACTTTTTTTTTTTTTTTTTTTTTTTGTTTGGGGATCGAACTCAGGACCTTGTGCTTGCTAGGCAGGCACTATGCCATTGAGCTATCCCTGGAGGGAAAGTTTTAATGGATTTAAAAACTCACAATAAAGCCAACCAGCAACCATGGGCAAACGCTGCTACAGCCTCTCCAGGGTCTCACTGTTCAGTGCCCAAACACTGCTACTACAGGGTCTCATTGTCCACTTGCCCTCCCTGAAACACTGTCTCCTGTCTTGTTTTTTTTTTTTTTTTTAAATGTATTTGGTACAAGATTTCACTACACATCTTGGGCTCTTAGTGATCTTGCTGTTTTCAGACTTCCCAGAACTGGGATCACAGGTATGCGCCACTGTTCTGTCTCAGTTGCCAGCTCAGTGTACCCAGGGGCAGGGCTGGTGTGGCATGTGGTGCTGGGGATCAAACCCCATTCTCTGTGCTTGCCTAAGCAGGCACTTAGTCTGCTGAGCTATCTCGCTGGTGCTACTGTCTCATCATGTCTTGAGCAAGCTCCCTCATGGGTGCTCCTGAGTCCAAGCTCCAAATCCATGTCCTCCTCCTCCACTGACACTTTCACCTTTTCTCTTTGACTCATAGAAACTTAGATAATCTCCTACCACTCACTGTTCAACTGGCTCCAAAGTTTGATGCCACTGACACTGTCACAATGGTGCTTGGGTGGAAGATTCACATTCCATCTTGATCAAAATGTTGGAGCACGCTGGTGGAAAGCTTATAGCCTCCACCTCTGAAGCAGAGTAGGGAGTCAGGAGGTCTGGTCTTCACTGAGCATTGATGAACTCTGAGGGCCAGTTTCCTAAACTGTAATAAAAAAGGGGATCTTATGACTTCCTGGCCCTGCTGTGTGACTCAAAAGGTAGGAGGATGGGAAGGTGAACGTGAATCACACTGTAATATTGCAGTGCAGCCGGAGCCCAAACCACAAATACGACAACTGCTATTTGTGTCAGAAAGGTTGGAAAGCACAGCAGTTAAGAGTGCAGGGTGAAACTACAGCCCCTGGAACTACATATGTGATTTGAAATCCCAGTTCTGCAGCTGACACTCTTGATGAGTGCCTTTAGGTAAGTGATTTTAGCTCTCTGACCCATCGGTTACTCATCCATGAAAGATGTTTAAATCAAAGTGAGAAAAGAGGGAGAGGACTGAGCACTGTTCCTGGAACCCACTATAGGCTGGATCAAGCCAAGCGCTGCTATCATGGCCAGCGGCACACTCACAACCGTGAGAGACAGCATGACCGCAGTCTATCACCATGAGCATGCGCACGTCTGTTAGCATCTGCAAAGCCCTCTACCACGAACATCTTATTTTAAAGAGAATGAAAAATAATACAAATAATGCAGAATTTAAAAAAAAAAGATGATTCACAATGGTCATTACATTGTGTACTGTCATGGGCGGCAGCAGCAGCACCCATACTCTGCTTTGGCTCTTTCCTTTCCTGTAGAAGTACTATGATCCCTGGTACCATTATTTTCCACATGTACCAAAGCAGCCCCTTCTTCGGATGCTCTAATCTGCCACCACCACAAAGCTGTGCCAATATGGAAAATGCACAGATCAGCAGGTTAGTGCAGCCTGGCTAACACTTGTTGTCCCATTATGGCGTACCTTTTTAAATGTAAGTTTAATTGCCATATGAAATTCTGTCCTTTAAAGACCAGCCTGAGCTACAAAGTGAGCTTGAGGCCAGCCTGAACTGCATAGTGAGACCCTGTCTCAAAAAGACAAAAAAAAAAAAAAAAATTAAAAAAAAAAATAAATAAAGTGCACAACTTAGTGGTTCTTAGTACACTAATAAAAGCTGTAGAGCCACCATTCCAGAACGTGCCAGAACACTGTCTTCGTGTAATTTTTCAGCATGCCAGAACAAAGAGGAATTCCAGAATTTCAGAACATTGCCTTTTTGTGGTTTTTCAAAGTTTATTTCAGCTGGGTATGGTCACGTTTGCCCATCATCCCAGCACTTGGAAAGCCAACACAATAGGATTTCCTTGAGTTTGAGGTTACCCTGGATTACAAAGCCAGACCATACCTTAAGAAAAATGTGTTCAAAGCGTGCTTTAAATTGAAAAATATAAATCATACTCACTTATGATGTGAAACATGATGTGGTGCGATGTGTTTATACTGCAGCATGGCTAAGCCAAGTCAAAGAGATACACAGTCTCTCACACAGTCATCCGATCTGTGGTGAGAGCACTTAAGTTCTGCCCTTACTGGCTTTCAAGTACACACCGCATTGTTAACTGCAGTTCCTGTGTATAATAGAGCTTCTGAGCATCTTTCTCCAAACAAATTTTCTGTCTTCTGGCCAATGTCCCTCCAATTCCCCTCTGTCCAGTAGAGGTCCTCGTCGCCACCATTCCACCCTCTGCTTCTACGAGTGACTCCCTGCGTAAGGGGATCAATGGTACTCATTTGTGCCCGGTCATTTTACTTATACAGTGTCCTCTCTCTTTGTCTAAATCATGTGTAATTTTAAACCTGGCAGCCAAGGTTTTCAAAATTAAAAAAAAGACCTAATAAGGACTTCCATAATTCTTGTTTTACTTATTTAACTAAGCAATTTTCGCATATCAGTTCGCATGCATGAAAAATACCACTGGATACAGTCACAGCACGGATGCCTGAGCCCAACTCTGGAGTCCACTGTGGAGCCAGCAAGTGCTAGTGAGACCACTTTGGGCAAGGAAACTAACCTCTCTGTGCTTCCATGTTCTCATCTGGAGAATAGGTACAGTAGGAGTTCTCAGTTCACAGAGCTGATGTGAGGGCTAAATGTTATTTCCTGCAAAGTGCCTAGCACAGCCCACGGCATGTGGTGAGTACTTAGTGAGTGCAAGTTGGTTTGTTTTCAGACACTTTTCTGGAGTCTCCGTGACAGTGAGTGCAGGACAGGCTGTGTGGGTTGCCTACAGGGGAAGAGCGTACCCCTGCATGGTGAGGCCTTCCTCAATCACATTCTCACTTTGGAGAATCCCCTTTGCTCAATGGATCTTTGCCAAGAAAGGAAATGTCTGGGGTCATGTGAGGTGCACACAGTTCTTTTCCTGACCTAGGACACACAGCACATGTCCGAGTCTCAATGCCAAATGCAAATTCTTAGCCCATTTGAAACCCACTGGTCTGACAAGATGGTATGAGGTGTGTACCATGCAGAGATTCGGTGAAAACTCCAGTTACCAGAAACCACACACAAGCCATACCTGGGGCTGGTCCAGTAGCCAGAACTGAGGAGGCAACAGCACAGCCTCCTGGGTTCTGCACACAGACAGATGGTAGGAAGAAGGTGCTTCTCACCACCTGCCTGCGTGGGCAGCTCACGATGCGCAACAGTAGAAAGTGTAGGGACCTTTGCCTTCCAGGTCTAATTTTTTTTTTTTTTCAGAAGAATGAATAGGAAATGACTTTCCAAGGCCACCTTCTGCATGTTGTGTGGATGTCTACTCCCGCTGATCTGAACTCTCCTGTCTCTCCGAGTCACACAGTGGTACTGCTGACACAGTGAGCTCATTCCTTATCCCCACCCTGACTCATCAAATACTGAGTCTGGTAGAGCCAAGCCAGGGATCTGCTGGGCCAGAATGTGAGGTTCAGCGTGACTTTCTGGCCCCTCTTTCCCATTCTCATCAGACTTAGCACAAGAGCACCTGCCGATACTTATATTCTATGTCACACCAAAACCAAGGACACATTTTCTGACTCTGTCTAATTGGCAAGCAAGGAGGAGCCTCTGTACATTTCTGGTGCTAAAAAGTCCTAACACTCATAGAACACTCCAGGCTGACCACTTAAATGCATGCTCGTATTTCATTTCTGTCTCTCCAGAATCTGTGGATGTGTATCATCTTTTTCCCTTTTTTGTACGATAAGGGGACTGGGATGGAAAGCAGAAGAGTAACTTGTGAGCCACTGTGGCCAGTGCTACAGCCAGGGCTGGAGCCCAGCTCCCTTGACACCATGGCCATGGTTACTGGAGCCTGAGCTGCTTCTGGCTACTGGGGAGGTTGGATGGGGCTGTGCTCCTGAACCGCATACTTACAGGATTTCAGGACCTCTCTCCTTGGTCACAAAGTGACAGTGAAGAGCGCTGCTGTGAGTGTGGGAAGAGACCAGGCATGGGCTTCCTGCATGCAGGCCACAGCTCAGCAAGGACTGCCTGTCCCTGGAAATGATTAGCGTACACAGCTTTGGAAGTGGGTGATGGGGATGAAAGGTTCCTTGGAAAGATAATTAGAGCAACTCCATGGGGCCAGCCCCAAATAATGGTTCTTAGGGTGTACAGTTCAAGATATAAAGTTCTGGAATGGGAAAGATAATAGCAGTCAGGGAAATGAGACCAATTGTGGGGGTGGGGAAGGGAGAGGATAGGAGGGAGGGCTATCAGGGAGGGGCGGGGCAGGCAGGGGAGCTTCTGGGGTTACTGGATGTTTTGTTATCTTGGTTGTGAAAATGGCTTCATAATTGTATGCATAAATTAAAATGTATCAACACTGTATTCTTTAAGTATATTCCACTTATTATATAGAAATTATACCTCTATAAAGCCTTATCATCTATCTGTCTGTCTGTCTGTCTGTCTGTCTTTAGAGTGCTAGAGATCAATTCCAGGGTCTCATGCATGCTAGGTAAGTACTTCTACTCTTGAGCTAGATCTATGACTCATAAAGCTATTTCATTTAAATTTTTATTAGTACATGTTCATGGTACACAATGATGACATTTTTACTTCTTCTCTTTCCTTTCCCACTTCCCCTACCTCCCAGTCACCTTTCCAACGGCAAAACTTCTATTTCTCTGTTTTCTACTCTCTTTCAGTTTACTCTTTTAAGCTATTTCTACTTTGGGTTTCGCATATAAAACAAGCCATGTGATATTTAAGCCTTGCGTCTTCTTTATTTCACCATCCATTTTCATATAAATAACTGAAATTTCCCCTTCGCTGTGTGTATAAATATCACATTTTCAGTATCTATCCATCACTGATGGACTTCACACAGCTGATGTAGAGTAGCCCTCTGGTGTACCTGTGAGTGCTCCCCTGAGGGACCAGCCAGTCTCACCCTCACGAGCTCAGTGCAGCCGCCTGGCCTCCTCACTGTTCACCAGCTGCAGATCCCAGAGCTGGAGACGAGAGTCTGAGCCCTCTTCCCCATCTCTCTTTTCTTTAACAAGTAGCAGGAAAAGATAAGCAGGCAGAGACATGGAGAAGTAAGCAGGTGTGTGGCCAGCTGGGGAGTGAGAAGCCGTATCAGGGACCAATGGGGCACGATGAGAAGAAGCTTCTGCTACTGAAATGGCTTCCCTTACTCTCTGTCTTCGCCCTTTGTCTACACAGTTGTGCTTAATTAAGGTAATTTTTATCACTTGAGTCATTGGCCTCCTTTCAATGGGGTCAGCCAAGCTAATAGATAATGAAGACTCCAGAATATTACAATTTCCAGACAATGACAATTGTTCAGATAAATCAGAAATTGAAAATATTTCTGGCTCAGAGGCACCTCACAGTAAGCGTAGAATCAATAATGTCTGGCACGGTTCCTTTTGGTGGGCAGTTCATAAACTTAATTTTCATGTACCATCTTCTAAAAATTTGCATTTACTTGGTGTTTAAAAGCGAAGGTCGGGCTGGGGAGATAGCTCAGCAGTCTAAGTGTCTGCCTTGCAAATACAAGGACCCAGGATGGATCCCTGGTACCATATGCTATGCCAGGCTTAGATTCCCAGGGGTGCTGTGCTGGCCCCTAACCAGGCATGGTGGCACATGCCTGTAATCCCAGTGCTGGGGAGGCTGAGACAGGAGGATCACTATGAGTCTACATGGCAACACCTTGTAATAAATACATAAGTAAATGTAAAAATAAAATAAAATAAAAACAAAAGTCAACCATATCACTTAAAGTGGAAGATAACATTTGTTCCAGATTTACAGTGAGCCTGGCTCTTCCTGAGCATCGCATAGCTGCTGTTCCATCATCACCCCACTGGCAGGATTGCTGTCAGTTTTCTCATTTTAGGAGGATATGGAGGCACAAATGTCCAATAGCTCTAGCAAATGGACATGGCATGAAGTAGCATTTGATCCAGTAAAGTGAACAGCTCAAACTTTTAGGCACTTGCTACATGCTAGAATTTTTTCAAGTGTTTCACATAATTTCTTCTTTTAAGACTGATACTAAACCCACCATCTAAACTAGGTGTAGTTACCTTCACCTTACAGGCAGGCAATTGAGCTTCTGGAATATTAAGTAGTTCCCACACTTTCAGTTAATTAGTATCGAGTCAGATTCAAGAACTAGTTTCAGGTAATTCCCAACCCAAGGAGTTCTGGAAGAGCTCCTGGTGTTCAGGGGCCTTCTTTTTCTCACCTAAGATCAACAGATTCCATTACTTACATTGGAAAGGCAGACACAAAAAGGCTGAGGAGAACAAACCATTTGTTTAATTTCACTTGTATGTTTTAGAGCCAGTTATTTTTTAAAACATGGAGAATGAAATCTTACTCATAGGAAATGCTTTAGAAAGCAATAAAGTAGATTAAATTAAAGTATGGGTTGATGGTTATGATTTAGAAAACTGCAGTGGTGTTAGTAAAAATGAAACAGAAGATCTCTTTGCATATTATCTCCTGAAAGAATATAGTCGAAGAAACGCTCTTTGCACATAAAATAATGAGAATATCTACATACAATAAGCATAAACTACAATAAATGAAAATTTGCTTCTTCCATAATTTCTGCCTCTGAACCTACATCAATAAAGTGAAAGACATTAAAGTTTGAGCTGGAAGAACTAAGGCAGGGTGTGAGCCACTTCTGGCAGGGCTGGGCTGCAGGGCAAAGCTGGCTCATGAACAAAGCCCTCCTTCCCTTCCTCATGTGACTCCAGAAACCTGCAGGAGGGCTGGGGAGCAGAAGGCACCTTCAGGCCTCAAGGGATCTGTAGTCTGGCACCAAACGCGGACAGGGTCCCAAAGCAACAGTATGGGATGGGGCCGCCCCAAATCTTTCTCATTTGGCGTTTAGAACAAAAGCTAGATGCCTGTGCAGCGCTTACACTGGCTCTCTCTCAGCCCGGAGACTCGTTTTACCACACTGCCTGTATGCTTCAGATACAGCAAACCACCTCCTTCCTTGTGTTTCACTTAGCCAGAATGCCCCCTCCCCACATCCTGGCTCCCGTGGTGGACCCCTCCTCCCCCGACTCTTCCTTTTCCTTGGGGAGTGAAGGAAGAATTCCAAGGAAGCAGCATGTAGGAGGAAACAAGGTTTCTCAAAGGAGAGAGAGAAGAGGCAAAACAGGAGCCGGCTGTGGCCACTATCTTAACACACAGAGCATATTAGGGGAAGAGAGGAAAGTGAGGTGCCTCGGCTCTGGGCCGAGGAGGGCGCCTGGATGTCTGCAGGCCCAGGTCTCGAAGGTCTGCACCCTCACTGGGCTGTGTGCTCTGTGGGAACCCAGGCACCGGGCTCAGAACATATGTAATTAAAAAAAAAAAAAATGTCTGGCAACTGTACAGAGGAGAGACTAAAATATTCCAGGTGAGGAATCAGGCCAGAGAGAGAAATGCTCGGCCACGTGGTGACTTGTGAGGGTCAAAGCCCAGCTCCATGTGTGACTCAATGTGCTCATGCTGAGACTCCTGGCTTGTGCAGAGGTCCAGTCTGATGGAATCAAAACCAGTGGCCTTCCCCAGAGATTTTAGTAACCGCTCTCATGAAAGCAAAAATTCTAATTACTAACATCGATTTAAAAAATAATCAGCTAATGGGCATCTTTAAGAAACCAGAGAACTTGGTGACATGATCACATCTCCTCGCTACGCAAGGCACCCTGGAGGGTGTATCACAGAGGGACGGAAGCTCAGTCATGACAACGGTGGCAAGAAGAACTGGGGCCTCTGGCTGCTTGATTCTTCCTAGTCTCCTGGTACAAGAACTGCTGTGGCCATGGCAGGGTCCTAGATCCCTAACAGAGCCTCTGCAGATTTTGGAGAAATAAAAATATCACCATTAGGGATCTTGCTCTTCAGAGAAGAGAAGTCTGGGGCCCAACCGCAGCTCCATGACCAGCTCTGTGACCCTGAGTCCATCATACCCACCTGAGTCCAGGCAGGTCTCCTCAGCTGTCATAAGAAATGCCTGGTGAGGGCCTACAGGAAGCTTGGGAGGTATAAACTCAGGACACAGTGATGGTGCCTGGCCCCAAGCCAGCCTAAGAAGTGGAAGTAAACTGAAGGGACAAACTAGTCCAAGGTTCACACTCGCCAAACACAGATGTGGGACCAAGTGACAGGAGTCACTGTAGATGCAAGCGCTGAAAGAGAGCTACGCGACTTAAGCCATTGTTCCACTTTCTAAGTTCTTATTTAAAACAAGAAATTCACCACCAGTGTAGAAGAGGAGCCCTCCCTCCCTCTTTCTGAATGGGAACTCCCTGGGGACCCTCCCTCCTGCTCATCTATCTGATAAGCCCTTGCCGGGCATGGTTCTCTTGCATTTCAGTTTGAAGTCATCTGACTGCATCGATCAGTGTGGTGAGCTGCTCGAAAGCATTCTTGTGTCACCTGCATGGCAAGCACAGATGTGCTGGTGCAGTGGAGAAGCCAACACCTCCCATCCCCTGGGGAAGATGTGCTTCTCATAGGCTCCAGGAAGACAGAGGCTCAGCGCAGGAGAATTAACCTCCTGAGGCAACAGGAAGTCAGTCTTCAGCTGTGTGTTGTGCAGTGCCAGTCTCCAGCACAAGGTCTGCAGGCAGAGGCCCCAGCTTGTGCCCAGCCTGCTGCTGCCCTCTGTGTGGGCCTCCATGAAGACTAAAGAAGTAAAGCGAGTAATGATCAAAATGTTTGAGTTGTGCTTAACCAGTCTCAAAAGTAACTTTACAAACACTTTATAAGCAAATGCCTGAAAGTGATAAATAAGTTGGCAAGGTTAATGGAGTAAAAATAATTCATGTTTTTACTCTATTAACTGTGGAGTCTCCATTCCCTGTGGAGTATTCATTACTTAGCCCAGGGCCAGGTATGTAGTAGGTGCATGTTAAATGCTCATGGAAGGAATAAACGCAGATGGGAGAGGTAGGAAAATGTTTCCTGGGAGACACTCACCGGGCCTGACCTACAGTGCACTTTTAATTCAAGGGGGGGAAAGCCGCTCGACCCCACTCAGCTGACCATTAAGGGGCTGTGTCTTCAACTAAAAGCGAGGCTGCATCTGCCAAACTACTGCAGAGAATCTGAAGTTGGACCAGTACAAGGATTCTCAGGTCTTGATCTGTAACCTGTTACCCCATCACAGAACACTGACTAAACATGTGAAAAAATGGCACCTGCCTGGCAAGTACAAGGAGCTGGGTCTGATCCCCGGCACCACATGCCATGCCAATCCCCTGTGTGGCCACAAATGGAGTATGGTGGTACACGCCTGTAATCTCAGCAGAGGGGAGTCTGAAACAGGAGGATCACCATGAGTCCAATCTGCATAGTGAGATCCTGACCAAGTAGATAAGTAAGTGCATAAATAAATAAGAAATGGCACCAAGAAGGTTTAAGAGGCAATTTATTTATACTGGGGGATTTGACTAAGGTCTCTCCCAAAGAGTCAGCCCCATCCTTGGGGTCCTGGGTCTTTTATATGTAGAGCAAGGTAGGAGGTACAAAGGCAGATTTGGGGGGTTGAGTGACGTCATGGGTTGCTGAGGGAATTTAAACATCCCAGGTTACACTGCAAGGCAATGGGCTATCCAAAGGAAGACATGTCCTATTACATTTTAAGTTATATTGCAAGGCCAGCAGTTATATAAAGGCAGTAGAGATAGGACTTACACAATAGAAGACATGTGCTATTATTGGGACTTCTGGAAATACCACTTGTCTTGGTGGGCATCCTGGGCAGGCTTTTATTCAAAATTTTAATTTCCCCCTTCAGCCCCACTACAGGTAGAAGTATCGCTTTCCCTGTCTTCCCTGGGTAGCTATGTATCAAACATGCCCTTCCTTTGTCCTTACTCTTGCTGCAAGGACCAACAGTACCATAACAGTAGGGGTCACCAAGTTTCCAAGAGTGACAGTGGCCACTGGCCTGTGCCTTACACTAGGAGGAAATCTCCTAAAACATACGGGTACCCTTATGACCCAGTGAAAAGAAGCCAGCCTACAACTCACCCAGGGAAGCTGTAAGAGACAGTGCTGTTTTTTGGTAATGGGTCTGGTTGAACACAGAAGCTAAGCCATCTGTACTTCCTCATGCTAGACCTGCTTCCCTAACTGTAGTTGCTTTTTATCTCTGCCTAGGAATCTGCTTAGGCCTCTCCCTGATGTGTGCTGAAATTCTTTTTCTATGACAGAAATCATTGAGCTGATTCCATGGAGGCTGGAGATAATTTGGGGTGCTTAGCTCCTTTTTGGAGGACATCCTGGAACCCACCTAGCGATGTGCCAATTCCTTGACTTCATCTGAATTGCCAAAAAAACATGGTTCTCTGTAGTAGGACTCCTGCATCTCTTTTCATGACACTTCCTCCGGCCTCACATACATAAGCGTCTATTCACTTGCTGGTAATGTGCCTGCCTTGCTGTCTGGGAATGTGTGTCTGCAGCCTTTGTAAACAACAGCATCTGCCCATCCATCTATGTCCAAATCCTTTCCAGGAATCAGTGCTTCACCACCGGTGCAGGAGATACCACCCCACAGCAGGATGGCCTGTGAGGTAGAGCAGCCATAACCTGCAGGGCCTGGCCCGCGATCCCCAACTCAGCGTCTCTGCTTGTCTCCTGCAACGGAGCAGCCCTCTGTCTGCAAGGTTTTCTCAAGAGCTCTGCCTTCTCTCAAGGCATTTGCTGCCTCCTTCTTCCCCTCTTGTAAGGCTGACGGCCCGAGGAGGACCACTTTTCTGGACTTCGCCCAGGATATTATGATCCTTGCAGGAATCAAATGAATCCTCACTGTGCTTTGGAATTGTGTCAGGACTATTCTAGCCACTGCAGATTCAGTGTTGAACAAAAAAAAAAGACAAAAATCCCTGACCTCAGGAGTTTCTTTTCCCTTCACAGAGCTTTTGTCTATTTTTTTTTTTCCTAATTAGTACAGGGTCTACAGGGTCTCACGACATAGATCGGACTCATAGTGATCCTCCTGTTTTCAGCTGCCCAAGAGCTAGAATTGCAGGCACGCAGCACCACACCCAGTCCCAATCACCGTCTTAGGGCAACCCAGAGACAGGGCCTGCACGGCAGGCTGGAGATCCAAGCCTGGCCCTTGCATCTGCCTAAGCAGGTGCTTCCATCCACTGAGCTATCTGGCCAGCCCTCATACAGCTTTTGTAATTGTGATTATGTAAGTGATTACTGGTTGGCTGTCTTTGATTTTGTACTAGAAAATCTAGGAGAATAAGGACATGTACAAATGTCATCACTGAATGCTCAGAGCCTAGCACTGGGCTTGAAACCTGGCAGGTGCTATGCAAGTTAATTATATGAAAGTTCACAATGCACAAATGAATGCATGTGTACATTTTAAATTTCTATAGCATCTTACAGGGATTAACTTTTAAAACTGGTGATTGAAAAGGAAAGTGAACAAGTTCTGTTGTCAAGGATTCAGGTCGTTTACTGCCTTAAAGGAGTCCCTTCTAGCTCTGATGTGGCCAAGCAAGGGTGGTCACAGAACAAGTCACAAGCCAATAATTATCTTCCCCAATATTCCTATAAATAGTGTTAGGCAGCCCTCCATCCCAGCCTTGCTTCATTGCTAGGTTTCTAGGATGAGTCTGAAAGGCAGGACTTTTTTTTTTTCTTTTTAAGCTTTGGCAATTTGCAGGCTATAGTTGGCTTCTAGAGACTATGCTTGCAGGTGCAAAAAAAAAAAAATACATTTTGCATACATAAAAAATGCAAGGAGATCAGGCTGAATTCCTTTGAAAATGTGGCCTTACATCTTTTTATTTTATTTTCCTGAATTTTTGATGAGGACAGATTTGTTGGTCTGCTGCCCATTTTAATGGCATGCTGAAATTTGGCAGTTCCACTTGGGAATCCATTGAAATGCAAAGAGAGGCCAGGTCCTGAGGAGGATCCCTTTACCTGCCTCAGCTCTGAAGAAGAGAAAATGTGAAGTGGATTAACCCTCAGATGACAGGCTGAACGAGAACTAGAAGTTGGGAGAAGGGTGAGGGTGGATAAAAATCTTGGAAGAAAGGCACAGCGCTACACCCTCCACTTAGAGAAGCACTTCACAGTTCAGAAAAGCATTTTTGCATCTATTATTTTATTTCTGCATTAGAGAAATCCTGAAATTAAGTCACCACACTCCTACCAATCATTTTTTTTTCTCTATAAGTCAGATCCCTACTTTAGTAAGTTTGGAGAGGTCCGTTTCTTATGTCAAAAGTTGCCCTATCTGAACTCAGCCCACCATTGCAGAACCTCTGCAGTGTTGCTGCCTCTCTGACTCTCTGGTCCTGAACACACAGGCTCACACTGAAACCTTTCTGCCTTAGATCTCCCAGCACAATGAAGGAGGAAAGGCAGTCCCTCAGATGAATGCAGACTACAAGGTCCTGCAGCTGGGGTTCTTCAGGGGCCTGAAGAACAGCAGGAAAGGGGCAGAATGAGGTGGTGACACAGAAAGGATCCCAGCAGGTGAATTCTGGGTACAAAGAAGCAGAAGAAAAGCACCACTCCTCCTAGCAATAGTCACCTGGGACCCATCCCACAGTCCCCATTTCCACATCTTAGACCCAGTCACATAAAGAGCCCTGCAATCTTTCTCCACTGGATAAGCTCCTTTGGCCTTTCCACTATGCTTTGTAGTCACCTCTGCCTGCTGCACTACACAATCCATCCACTTCTGCAGGCAAGGATTTAGCACACAGTAGGTGCTCAGAATAGGAAACTGTGGCCCAAGACGGTCAGTAGGAGCCCTGGGTGAGATGCCCACAAGCCTAATGGCCACTATGCTGCCACTGCATCGAGCCGGGAAACCAAAGAGACCAGTCTTTAAGCTGAACCGAACAAAAGCGAACTGACCAAGGGGTCCTTGTGCCATCCCCACCTGACAACTAGCACTGCTTCACTCCCACTTCCTCGGCGGAGGGACTTACAGATTTGGTGACCTCTGCACAGATGTTTGAGCGTCTCCATGGCCACCCAGGACCACACCTCTGTGCTTCTCTGCCTAGAGCAGCGAGACAAGTCCCACAGTGTTTCATGAATGTCACTAGTACCTGGGTGCTGGTTTTGTTCTGTAGCAATTCAGCAACTACAAAAACCTACACAAGATTATATAGCTCTTCTTTCCTAGTGGGAGATGGGGGACGGCTGGAGCCATTGGTTAGTGCCCTGATTGCTCACTTCTATGAAGACTCCGAGGAACCTCGAAGCACAAAATCCAAATACTGAACCTAATTATCTCTCAGTGTGCAGCTAGAGCAAAGGCCTAGACTAGACACCGCCTGAGGCTGACTCCTGACCAGAAACTCTGGGAAAGGATAATACAGGCTTTGTTAGAATTACCCAGAGTATATTAAATGCATTAGAAGACAATGAATGGAGGCTAAGTTAGCAACAGGGAGTAAGGCTCAAGTGCTATCTGTTTTGCTACTTACTTTGCCCAAGTGTAGTCACCCTTTGGTGTTGGCAAGGAATGACTGCCAGCACACCAAGGGTGCTCAAGGCTTTTACTAAGAAATGGTGTAGTATATGTATGTATCCCACACTCCTCCCGTAGACTCAATCCTCCCTAGATTACTTATGATTCTTAGCACTATGTAAATGCTATGCAAATAGTTGTTATACTACGTTGTTTAGGGAATGAGAACGAGAAAAACAACTTTGTGAATGTGAGTACAGATGCATTTTTTTTGGAAATCCCCAGTTGGGTGCACCCAAGCACACAGATCCCAGGGATGCAGAGGGGTGACTGTCATCTTTCTGTCATTGTTACTGCAGGTACAGCAAGGGTCTCGAAGAGACAGTAATTCTCCATCTCCTCATCCATTAAAATACAAATGGCAGCAAGATGGCAGAAAAAAATTTCCTTAGGAGCCTCTCACCTTTAGAATAGCAGGCTATTTTGTGGGAAATGCGAGGGTACCTTTTGATCCAATAATGTGGCTTCAGCAAAGTGGGCTCCTCCCCAGGAACAGTGGCCCTCCATGTGTTCTGAGTCAGTACGCTGCACTGGCTGGCATGTAGCAGGCAAGGGAAGGCCCGAGCGCCAAGGCGAGGGCACATCCAGCAGCCTCAGCCAGCAGCCCCTTGGGGAAGTGCCTTCTGGAAGTCTTAGCAGTTTCACCTGAAGCCTTTCCGTCTTTCTTTCATATACTTTGTGTTCCTTCCAATATTTAGTGAGCAGAAGGCCAGAGAGAAAGCTCAGCAGACCAAGTACCTACTTAGGCAAGCGCAGGGACAGGGTTTGATCCCTGGCACCACACACTGTGCCGGCCCTGTCCCCGGGTGCTCTGAGCCAGCCACCAAGGCCAGGTGTGGTGGCACATGCCTGTAATCCCAGTGCTGGGGGTAGGGAGGCTGAGACAAGAGGATCACTACAAGTCTGAGCTGCATAGTGAGACCCTGCACCAAATACATAAAAAAAAAAAAAAAATTACTGAGCAGCCCCAACACTGGCTAGATAGGCACTCTGTGCAACAAGATGTCCTCTCTGCCCTCTTTGGGCTTACCATGGGGTAAGCGCAGGCTGGCTTAAAAAGATCTGACCTGAGGTATCTAGAGGTAGAAGAATGATGTTATGAGGGGAGAAACCCTTCTTCACTGACAGTTGCACTAAGATGTCATGATGAGGTCAGCAGCTGGACTAAACTTCACAGCCGGGGCTCCAAGAGGGCAAATCCCCTTGCTCCAGGTCACAAAGTTATCTGAGGGCAGGCCCGAAACCGCCTCACCTCAAAGTTGAAACTCTTTCCCTCTCACGTCCCTAGCCCACTAGCTTGCCAAATCTCACTTCCTTCGGATGGACAGTGCCTCCAGGGACACTCAAACAGCAGACCAAAGCACTGGTGCCAGGAGAAATTGGTAATACACGAGAAACCGCTAGCTTTTATTGACTCCTCTCCTCTTTTTAAATGCTTTCAGCAGTACCAACCTCCTTTATTCTTTTCCATGAGTGTTTATCCAATCTAAAGTTGATGAAAAATAATGTACATTTTCAAGAAGTTTACATTACGCACTGTAAAAGTGCTTCTGTGCTATTTAGTGCTGATGCAGCTGGAGCACGGAACACATCTGAATATCTGTAAATTGAAATCCAAAGAGGTGAGCAGGAAGCTGCCTTTGTTCTGTAATTTAGGTAACTAAAAGCTTGTTAGAGAGGTTTTGCAGGAGAGGAGAAGAGGCAGGGAGGAGAATGGAAGGAGGCAGACAGGAAGAGATGCCTAGGAAAGGGAGCTAGAGGTGCTCGATTCCCAGGAAACCATCTTCTATCACCACGTCCATCCGGGCCTGGAGGAGAAAGGGCATCTTCACCCACCAGCAGCAACATACTTAGCAGCCAAAGGATTTTGCTTCTGTTTTCAGGTCCCCAGCCCCCACTACCTCATTAGTGACGTCTGATGTTCCGATAGATGACTCCAGGAGAGAAGGTGGCAAAGCCATCACCCAGGGGCTTATTTAGACTTCTCCCTCATATTTAAATCCAATTTGCAAGATCTGTGTGTTTCCTTCCCCACATGTCCCACACCATTTGCTGTTCTTTGTTAAACAAATTAGAGCCACTGCATGCTGGGCTGTGGCTTGTGGATCTTGCTTTTCCTCAGGTCAAAAAAGAGGCTACACGTAGGCTGGACTCTCACTTGGATTCTCTTGCTTGTTCAGCCACGTGAAGGTCCACAGTCCTACGGTTTGCCAGTTGCCTGGTGTACAGATATCATAACTGAGCCCCATGTGACAGGCTTTATCAGGAGGCAATGTGGGAAAAGCATTCTGAAGTCAGAGAGACTTGGGTCTAAGCCCGCTGTTAGCCTTTGCAGTCAGATGCATGAGACAAAGGTGTCTAGAAAGAGTCACACTGCAGTTAAGATGTGTGGTACATCTGCCCGCTCACAAGATAACATTTATTTTTACTACTGATAAATCACATTTGCCAACGGCATCATAGAAATGTAGGTGCCAAACCACTAATCCTTTTAGTCCACGAGTCTTCTCCCAAGGAAGAACGGGAAAAAATGTCCATTTGCAAAGCAAAGTAATGAATTAATTTAGACACCATTCCTTTCCAAAAGAACTTAAATTATCTTTCGATCTTTATTTCCTTTGAAAAGGTACCAAGTCCTGAGAAGACCTACACATTTATATCATAATGGGCTCATTTCTTAAAAGTTTAATGAAGCCATAGTTCAAAGAAGTTGATGGCTGATTTGCCAGTTTGCATGTAAAATAGCTGCGAAGATCAAAGGCCTTAAAACAGGCACATGACTGCCAAAGCTGGGAAAATACTTCCAGCCTTTGCATGCACTGCCCTAAAACAGATCCTGGAGTAAGGCCTCCAGAGCAAGTATGTGTGGGTGTAAGGATCCTTTCACAGGAGCAATGCACTGAGAAACATGTGCATGTGGCCAGGGAATGGCACAGAGCACATACCCCAGAGGACGCTGGAGCCTGACACTTGCTCACCAACTCTGACGAGTCCTATATTAAGGACAGCTCCCAAGAGTATCACAAATCCTGAATTTCCAGTGGATGCCCTCATTAGCAGAGGGCCTTGCTCAGTCACAGAGGTCAGCAGGCGCGCAGCTAGCACTGGGCAGTTGTGGACCCAGGGGTGTGATAGGTCTCAAAGTCCATCCCATCCTAGGGAAGTTTCCTGTCTAGACACCAGAGTGGAGGCCCACGGTCCCCTTGATGACCAGCCTTGCCTTTCAGGGCCAGCTCCCAGGGCAGACAGATGTTCCCAGCTCTTCTGGTTCACACCACTCCACTAAGACTGTCTGCACTGCAGCAGGACTAGAGCCAAAAGCACCGAGAAGACTATCTGGCGTGTGATCAACACGCGGCATGTGGCTGGGAAAATAAAGACCCCAGTTCCACTCAAGTGGCTTTTCAAGACCTAGTATTAAAACCAACGACTTCTCGATTTTTTTTTTAATCACTTTTCATGATATTTGTATTTAATTTCCAGTGCCATTTTCCTTTCCCGACCCAGGAAACTGAGGCCTAAGAAATTAAAAACTAAGGACATGAGAAGCTTGAGATTTGGAACCTTTAGAATGATGATGGAACTGTTCAGCCAGGCACAAGGAGTTCTGAGCCCATAGCTGGCTCCAGGGACAGACGCATAAGGCCATAGGTGTTCCTGATTCCCCTGAGAAGGAGAGCTCCCCATGGCCACGCCCCTTCAGGTGAACCTTCCAGTGCTCAGCACTTGGTCCGTGACCCGGCACACGCAGGGCATAAATAACATAAACAGTTGACTGAAGTGACTGAGAAAAGCAAGGCGGAACTTAGGAGATGAGTGCAGGATGAGAGGGCTGTGCGGGAGGGCCGCTCCGCTGGCAAGTGGCGTCACCACGCCCGGGTCTCTGTGCCTTGGTTTTTATTCAAGCATTTACGGAGCGCTACTGTTTACAGCAAAATGTGGCGAGCCTCAACCATATGCCTGGAGCACATTTCTTTTCCTCCTTAAAAACATGCTCTCCCTCTGCTGCACAGACAGCTACATGAACGGGAGGAAGTTTATACTTTGTGTTGCAAACTGGATATTCACAGGAGGAAAAGCATAAAGCTTCCTCCGAAATCTGCCCCTCTGTGGGGGAGCGAGCTTTGCTGCTGTCATTCCTGCCCTGTGTCTAATCACACGGCAAGGCATGGATGCCTGGCCGCCAGCTTCAACTCCACTCTACGCCTTTGTCTTCCAAGCTCAGAGGACCACCCTGCAACACAGCTCACATCTCCCCTCACTGAACTGAGCGGCTCTGACAGCTAACATTTTGCTGCTTTATTTGTCCTTCATCTGCTCTTGAACTTTGGCTACGGTTTAGGAGAAAACCAGCAGCTGCAGAGTGAGAGGAACAGAGCCGGCCCCCTGTTGCTGCCTAACCCCAAGGCTTGCTGCTGCTACTGTGTCTCTCTGCTGCCCCAGGACGTGCGGCCCCTCCTCCCATTCACACATCCTGGTCACCCCCTCCACCAAGCCGCTGCATGGTAATAGGAACATAATAAAACTTACAAGAAAAGGCATTTATATGATTAGAGAAGACCGCACAGCTTGGATGAAGGAGACCTAAATTGAAATCTCAGTTTAGCTTTTGCATACTGTGTGACCTCAGCCAAATGACTTCACCTCTTTAAGCCTTGGCTTCCTCATTAATAAAATTGAGATAATAATGCTTAACTCTTTAAAATTATTATGAAGACTAAATGGAAAGGTAGAAAAAAGTCTGAAACAGCGAGAGCTTAAAAGACTTGACCTATGGAAGCAGCTCTCATTAGTACTGGTATTAATATTAATAAGTATTGTGTTGCTAGCCATCGTCATCATTATTGGGTGACTTAAGGATAAAAAAAAAACATTAATATTTTAAAGAATGATAGTGCTATGACTTTTACAACATAACCAAAACTATACATGAAAAGACCATTAAAAATAGGATAATCATTGGAATTTTTCCTATTGTAAAATCCTTGAGAATAAATTGTCCTGCTGATTGACACTAAAACTCAAAAACAATAAATAAAACATTTCAGCCTGTGTCCTCCCAGGTGAAGTCAGCGGGAGCTGGGTCCTGGCTGTCGGGGCATGCAGATTGTGGGATAGCAATTGCTTAGTAAATGTTATAAAAGCCCTGTGTCGCCTACACTGCTGTGTCCCATCAGTGGTTTGCCAAAGGCCTCGTTTGTCAACTTGCTATCTTAGAAAAGAATCTACACATCAAGGAATATTATAAGAAAACATACAGGAAATCACAGTCAGGCACGCAGGGGAAAGTCAATTTCAAATAGGCCTGTCAGTAAATTTGATGAAAAAGGCTGCGTGGATCCAACCATGTTCATTTGGTTTTCTTAAACATGGCAAAAGAGAAACTGTACATTACATATTCTAATACCGAGTCTAATTATCAAAAAATAAAAAAATAGAGCAAAATAAGAGACTTTTCACTGTGCATGTCATGAATGTACATGAATACATGAATATACAAATGGAACATTTTACACTGGCCCATTAAAGTTAAAACATCAATCTTCATCATATCAATTTCATAATATTAGACTCTGCCATTTTAATCTAGTATCGATAAGAACCAACAAGGCCTGGAATTTTACACCTGGGTGCATTTCGTTTTGTTTCTCTTCAGTGACAGAATTCAATATGACACAGCTCAGCGTGACAGCAGCAGGCTGGGACTGTCACCTTAGGGGCTTATACATCTTTAAAATTCTCACAAAAGTGAAATTGACTGACAGCGAGGCAAAATGATGCTTTTAACTTGAGTTGGAAGATCAGGAAAGTCAATGAAAACACTCAGGGTTCGTTTAAGGCTCCTCAGTGTGGGAGCTTTCGGAGGAGGCCTCTGGCTTCTCTGGTGCTGGGTGGCTGTGATCTGGAGGGACCTGGCAGCCCGGCCTGGGTCACCTTCACACAGGAAAGTGGTGCGAAGTGTGTGGGAGGGCTCCTCACCCTGCCCAGACCGGAAGTGTCCTCTCTTTTCCCTATACCACAGGTGTGACTCACTGTCCGTGGTAAGCATGAGGCTGGGAGTGGCAGGTACCCTTCAAGTCCCCTCTTCACCTCTGCAGGTGGATGACTCAGGGGACATCGTTTCAACATTGGGTATCTCCATTTAGTTCCCTGCTGAGGGAGTGTATGGAAATCCTTACACACAAATGTTATGGAAATGTCAAATAAAAAGTTTATATGTAAAACCTACATTCCAAAGAACGAAACAAGACTAAGACTTTAGTGCACATAGAGGTGTGCACTGCTGTTGTCCACTGTGACCATGACTGTCACTACAGTCTCCATAGTAGCTGGGCCAGAGGAAGTATGCATGATACGATATGGAGGGTGAGGGGAGCTCAGCGCCTCATGGTCTGCCTCCCAAACCTCTGTGTCTACGAGACAGCAACTACAAGGCACCCTAATAGCAGGGCTGGAGGGGATGGTTAGCCGCTCCCCTGAGCAGACTCAGCCAGAAAAGGCAAATGGTCCATGCTTAAGTGGTTAGTGGCAGGGATCTGCTCATCCCCGTGATGATTACAATATAAAAACCAAAACATTGGGGCCAGCAAGATAGCTCAGCAGACTAAGTGTCTGCTTAGACAGCCACAGGGGCCAGGGTTCTATACCCAGCCTGCTGAGCCAGCCACCCCGTCCATGCATAGTGGTGCATGCCTGTAATCCCAGCGCTGGGGAGGCTGAAAACAGGAGAATCACTGCTAGTCCAAGCTGTGTAGTAAGATTCTCTATCAAATACATTAAAAAAAAACCCTAAAGCATCGTTACTAGCATGACTATACATATATGTACATGGGTCACTTTGCTACACACAGATCACACCCACATGGACTAACTCATTATCTCAACAGCTTTTTCAATAGAGAGGGTATTACTATCATTCCCATGTTAAAGGAAGGAGTCCAGTATTGGAGTGCATTAAGCTTTCTGAGGTCAGGGACAAAACAGTGACAGTTTGGATCCAGGCTGGATTTGACCCTGATCTCAGACCATTTCTGCCACTCTGAATGGAGCTAGGAGGTCAGGAAAGGCCACTCTGATGGCCAGGGTCCATCAAGGTTGTGCTGCAAGGAGAGTGCTGGGCAGGTGGGGGACTGTGGCCCCAGGGGACAGGAGGCAGCACTGGGCTGGATGGAAGGTGGAACAGGGGTCATGTCTGGGTATGCTGGGCTGTCCAAGGCCTTAGCTGCACAGCCCAGAGCAGTGCTGCTCAGAAAAAATACCACGGGTACCACAGCTTGACTTTAAATGCTCAGGGAGCCACATACAGGAAGTAAAAGGAGGTGGAATTGTGCTAACCTATTTCCCTTTACTTAATGTAATGAAAATATCATTTCAATATGTAATCAGTATAAAAATTATGGGTGAAAGATTTCACAGGCTGCTTTGCACTGAGGCACTGAAGTCTCGCATGCACTTTACATGTGCGACACACCTCAGGCTTATGCAGCCTCATGTCCAGAATTCAGGAGCCACACATGTCCAGTGACTGCCAGGCCGGACGGCACAGACCTAGAGGCCCGACCTCTTACCTAGGAAGATCCCAAAAGAGGAAGAAGACCTCACAGTCGTCCTTCCAGTTCACCTGGGACTACAGTCACATGAATGCAGGTTTTCCCCAGGACCCCAAGGCACGGGTCCTGTCGGCCAGGTCTTCTCCCCAACGCCTCCCATTTCTCCTTGGATAAACGTTACAGAGGGAAGAAAGTCCACCTAACCCTGTATTCTTTCAGTGTTTCGCTCTTCTCCTCTTCCTTCAGCTCCTCTGTTCTCCTCTTTCCAACCGCATTCTCCTCTCCAACTAGTCTCTGTTCTCCCTTTCCTATTACTTGTCCTCATTCACTGGGCAGGAAGTTGAGAAAGTTCCCTGCTAGGCCCTGGGGTCCTAGAGATAAGCCTCATTTAGTCTTTGCCCTCTAACTGCAGAGGATCCATGGGCAAAGTCTTGCACCCCGAAAGAGCATTTGTCTTAGTGTGTGGGCTGCTGCCGCAGAACACCTGTGGCTGGGAAATGCGCAGAACACAGAAATCTGCTTCTCACAGATCAGGGGCTGGAAGTCCCACTCAGGGCTCCAGCAAGTGGCTTCCTGAGGGCCTCCTTGCTGGTCCTCACGTGGAAGAAGCCAGGACAAGGTAACCTGGGATGTGTGAAGCCTTGTTATTAGGGCCTTATTACTCTAAGTAAGAGAGGGCATTCCAACCCCAGCAGCTCAACCATGCTTTGGTTTGAGAAGGATCAGAAGCAGCTTTACACAGGAGAGAGTTGGTCTGTCACTAGTTAGGACAGTAGGCCACATTGGTGTCCCCAGGAGCCATCCAGGGAGGCCACAGCCGGTTGACAAACTCCACCTTAAAGCAAAGAAGCTTGGCATTTCCAGAGACCTTCCCAGCTTTAGGAAGGAGATTTCTTTCTCTGAACCAAAGAGCAGAGTGAAACAAAGCACAGCAAAAGTGCCTCCTGGACTTATATCTGAGCAATCAGAAATGCAGGGCAGAGGAAAGAAAATGAACTTGGCACGGAACCGGGCATCCCTGATAGCCTGGACCCCATGGAGCCCTCCCTGCCACAGCTTGAGCCACCCTACAAGAGCCCACAGCACTGGGCTCTGCTGGCTGGCTGCGATCTCACAGCGCCTGCGCTGCTCCAAGGGCTAACCTCAAGTTGGCGTGGAAAATGTGGGCAGGATGCAATGCTTCCCAAAGCGGAAGGAAAAGCAGCAGTAATCAGGAGGAATCTGCAAGTCCAAACTTAATAAAAGAAACATTTGGTCCCCATGATGACTTGCTAGAACAAACCAACTGTTACCATTATTTTACACCGTACTCAGAATGTAAAAGAGGAGAAAATAAGGGAGCCACCCGACAGCATGTGCCTTAGCCTGGATCCCCCAACTGCAAATTCTGCACCCTCGATTCTCCCTCAACTATGATTACTAGTCCTGAAACTAGAAACTTTCTGAGCACACAGTCTTTGAAATTTGAAAAAAAAAAAACCAGAAACTGTCTTTGTGTTGGCTGTGAGTCTTGCATTCAGGCACTCTTTATAGAAATCTACCAAATCCCCATTAATCCAGTGTCTAGTCAGCTCTGACGATCTCTAATAACGAGTCTATAACCTTTCTGCGAAGGTCATCCTGCTTCTAATGGAAACACAGTGATCAGTGAAAGTAAAAAATTGCCTCCTTCCATCGCCCTGTGGTTCTCCAGCAAGGCCTGGGGACCCTGGGTTTCTGATCTGTTTGCTTCCTTCTTCCATGGAAATTCAGACGTGTGCTGTAGAATAGCCCTGCATTTTGGGGACAATCATGCTCAGAGTGGGAGGGGGAGAAGAGGGCCCTTCCTGCCACCAGTGAGCCTGGTCACAAAGGCTAGAAAGTAGGCTCTCACTGGATCTGAATTCAAGCTTACCTAAGGTGACACAAGGACCACATGAGTCAGGTGGGGGTCCAGGCAGAGTGGAAGAAGCAAAGGAGCATAGTGTCATGACGTCGGAGTCTTTGGCTTCTTGCACACTGCCACTGCTGCCTGCATGGGACAGAGAGGACCATTTAAAGTTGCATTTAGTTGTCACGTGGTCATCTTTATGAACTGAGCATGTTAACTTAGGTTTTGTGCTTCAGTCTCATTGCTGTGTGTCCTTGGAGAGTAGCTTGCCCTGTCTGGTCCCTTTAGATTCCTCACCTGTGAAGTACTATGTGTGTCCCTGAAATTGCTATAAGGATGGCTCTGTGGCACGCCCCATAGACCAAATGAATGACTTCTTTATAGCATAAATGCGCTAAGGAAGCTAAGAGCACCACCCCTGGCTCTACAGGCTCTGCGGGATTATAGGTGGCAGCGCGATATCATTTTCAAATATTTTCTTTTGTTTCCTACGTGTAAAGCCTACTCTTACCAGGTAAGACATAGCCAGGTTCTGGCCTGATATGAGTTCCACATTGTGGCCTGAGACAAGCAAGATTTCTCTCTCCAAAGAGCTTCCAATCTAGTTTGGGAGAAAAAAAAATATACTCAAGAATACCTACACTCAGATGCAAGGTAATCACATCATGGCCAGGACAGCCCTGCTCACCCCTCCTGACCCACACCTTCACTGCCAAGGTACAACTCTACAAATCTCCTCCAAAGACATTAATGCCCTTATTGCTCCAGAGCAGAATGTGGGGGCCCAGAAAGGTTTTAGAGACGACTTGGAGACAGAATGCTGGACCATGGCAGCAGTGTGGGTTTCTCTTCAGCTGCGCTGCGCTCTCAAACCGGGGCCTCTGCTGGCCTCTTCCTTAGACACCTGTGTGGAACCTCAGGCTGCCTGTTACACTCATTTATTCACTCCACCCAGACTTCTTGGACTGCCCAGGGACAGCCTGGCCTGGTATTGGGTGCAATTTCCATTCTGTTCACAAAGGCTAGAGTGGAGGCCTACAAACCTGGCTTTGTCAGGCTGGAGCAAAAGGCAAATGGCAAGAGAACACCCAAGAGAAGAAGCTACCATGCAGAAGGAGCCTCACTCCTAGCTCTGGCTGAAATGCCCGTTTCGCTCACAATGCATGCATGGTAATATCTTAATTTTCTGGTCCTTATGTTGAGGGCACTCCTGGGCTCTGGTGCGGATGACTTTCTGGGCTCCACCACAGACCTTTGGGTCTTTCCACTGCAGCTCTTTGACACACTCTTGCATGGAGTATCGTGGACTCTAGGTCTCCGGCTGGAGCTGTGCAGCACACTGCTGTGGGATTCAGGTCTCCGGCTGATTCTCTGGGTCTCTAGATCATTTGCATGCTTCTGTGTTTTACTATTTGTGTGGATATTAAGAGTTAATCCTATAAACTATGTGTCCTGTATTAAATCTATTCCTTTGCAAGAACCAACAACAATTGTCTAGGCTGAACTTACAATCCTCCTGCCTCAGCCTCCCACAGTGCTGAGCAAACAGGTGTGGATCACAATATGCAGAAGTTAGAATATTTAAATAATGAAAAAAACTACATGCTTTGTAAGGTTTACAATGATGTCCACCATAAGGTCTGCTCCTAGCTCTCAGACAGCTGGGTCCTCCTCCTGGGGCCGGCATGAAGCCAGCCTGTTGAAACCAGATGGCTGAAATTAGGCCATGCTCTGGCGAAGGCTGCAGGCCCTGAATAACATGCCCCCGTTGTTTCAAAAATGACATCATGCTAACTGCAATTTATGCCATCCTCATCTTTAACCGAAGGACTTCAAAAAAGAAGAGAACTCAATTAAACACGCTGGAAAAAGGAAGCAAAGTGATGCTTGCAGTCTCTTACGCTTGTACACACCGCACCAGGTAAGTGGGAGGGGCAGGGAGAGATCCCAGGAGACGTGAGGCGACGCTGCAGCCCAGGCTGGAGCCAGTGCCCCAGTTGGTAGCTATGCTCCCATACATACAAGCTGCAGTGCCCCACCCACCAAGCATTTACTGGTATGGACACAGATGTGGGGCACCACCAGGAAAGGCTGATGGGAAGGTGGTTAATGATGTGGGTTCTGGGCTCACAGGCTTATGGGGAAGTGGATCCTTCTCACGGAACTCAAGTCCCATAATACAGCAGAGCACAGGACGGTTCTATTTCTTTTCTTTTTTTCTACCCAGGGCTTCAGCACTGAATGACACCCCTAGTCCTTTTGTTATTTTATTTTGAGGCAGTCTCCTGCTAGGTCGTCAAGTTGCTCGGAGCTACTGGCCTCCTCCTCATGCAGCTATCCCTGGGATGCACCACTACACCTGGAGAGAGAAGGATTTCTTTGTCAACTGCCTGAGCTTGTCTTGATGGCTGTTTATGGAATCCACAGGCTGGGAAGATGCTGAGGGCATGAGACACATATGCAAAGGCAAAGAAGAGACAAAGAACACCTTCTGGCTTGTGTCTCTTGAATTAAAGGCCTTCCTCTGCTCACTGCAACTTCAACACCTGAGTCCCCCTTGTTCCACGGGGCTCCTCAGTGCACATCTCTGGTACCTACTCTTCCTTCCATGCTGAGCTGGGTGGGCTTTCCCTCCGGATAGCTTATGGACTCCCCAAGCCCATATCTCAGCACACTCCCACCTGCTCTGTGCTCACAGTAACCAGAAAACAAGGGATCAAGAGGCCTAAAGGATGCTGAGTGCAAATGCACATGCCAGAGGAGAGAAAGCCTTTCCCCCAGTCTGCCCTAGCAAGACATAGCATGTCAAACGTCTGTCTGGAAGAGGGCAGCCCCAGGGACATGAGCAGCTCACACCTCAGTGCCCTGTGCCCACTGTGAGCAGTCACACAGGTCAAAGCAAAAGCTTTGCATACTGACAGAGAAAACAGTGCCCGCAAGGATGTTCTTGGCCGGCAAATCACATTAAACTTCCCTTCCTTCATTTCACTGATACAAGGCAGTCTTTGTCTCTAAAGTGGAAAGTAATTGAGAGCTAAGAGTTTACATGCATAGTTCCAGGGTTGTGGAATTTAATGAATTAGTGTTTGGCAACAAAAACATCACAGAACCATGACAGGGCTGCAACTTTTATATTTTACCAATTAAGAACATTTTGGGCCACTAGAGATGGAGCTTAATGGTAAAGCACATGCCTATCAGGCGCAAGATCTTGAGTTCAATTCCCAGCACTGTATGTGTGTGTGTGCGTGCACACACACGGAGTATATTTTTCAAAAATATTGACTATTCCTGTCATTTCTTTTTTTAAAGGCACTTCAACAATAACAAATAGAAAGATTATTTTAGACTAAATGTCAGCATTTAATCAATATGGCAAGGTTCTCATTTCAAATTGGGCAAGCTTAGGTTAGGCAAATTGATGCTTTATCATATATTTATTTAGAGCCTCATTGCATACCATACACCAGAGCTCCACCCCAAAGGGACACTGTAGAGTGACATCTCCAGATTGTTTCTTTCCCTTTGGGTGCTGGCAGAACCTGAGACACCGGTGTAGTTAACAGGATGTGGTGCATAGTCTTATGGCTTCTGTAAGACTCTGTTTGATCAAACTGCAACAATGGATTGCCTGGGTCTAGAGGGGTTCTCTGAGAGGAAGATGTGGTAGGGGTTCAGAGGAGCTCTGGAGCACGTCCCCTGAAACACACCTGGGACTTCAGTCCTACAAAATAAAGAACTAAATTCTCCTGACAATTATGGACTATGTCAGCTTAGGAGAAAAACCAGGCTTGTGGAAGGAACACAGTGCAGAAATTAGGAAGGACTGCTGCTTTAAGAGACCTACAAACAGGGTATACTTTGCCCAGATCTATAGAAACTAAGACAATTAATGTGCATTTTTTGAAAATACTAAATGCATGGTATTTTGCTATGCAGTGGTAGCTGACTAATGCATGATTTCTATTCCCATTGAGGGAGATATCACAGGACTTCTGGCTCTCTGCATGCAGGTGCTAAGGAATAAATGTTCCAGATTAAACCGGTCTGTATGTCAGTAATAGTGTCTCTGTTTTTAAGCCTTGGCAGCACTGGATAGTACATAGGTAGAGCTGTATGTGCTACAGGTTCTTCAGAGCTTCAGAACTCCTCTCTAGAGCTCTTTAGAGCTATAGCTACAAGTCAGGCTGCTATATCCTTTTCGAAAGCTTAGAGACTCTTTCCAAGAATGTAAGTGTAGTAGAATCTATAGAATATATGTTCTGATCAATAAACCACACAAGGGACTGCACCACTCCACCCTGCAACCCACAACAAGAATTCCCAAGAGGGTTGGGTAGGGGTGAGGCCTGGGGTGGAGACCCAGTTGGTGACATACACAGAAGTGACCGACATCAGTGTAAAACACAGATGGCCAAGAAAATCCCCACCCAGTGCCATGGGCGGCCTTCCAGCAAGCTTCTAAAGCAGGTATCATCATCGTACGCCTAAGGCAGCCGGGAAAACTGAGCCTCAGAGGGGCCATGGGACACGCTCAAGGTAGGGAGGGGAGGAGACCATTTCTTCTCCCAGATCTAGAGACGCTTTCACAGAACAGCACAGTTGATGGAAATCAGGATCTTGACTCTTCCTATCTGAACTCCTGTGATGTAGGTGTTGGAAGAGACAGCACCAGAAGCTCAGCCTGACTGTGGCCTTAAGGAACAGAGACATTACGAGTGGAGCAACAGCTCAGAAAGAAAGTACTTTGCACTGTTCCTGGCCATCTGCATTCTGCTACACATTTCAGAAGCCATCAAACTATACACACAAACACACCAATGTATGTGATCATTTTTCTCTGGATTATACCACATTTACTGTTATATGTACAACAACTTTGTAACAGTAGTAAATTTGTACATGGAATACACAACAAATTGTATTTCAATATAAAAGAGGAAAATCAGTCAATAAAAAAAAATGAAGGAGATATGAAAGTGAAATTAATAAGGGAAAACTGAACTGGCCAATAAACACAAAATTAATCTAACCTCAACACAGTCAGGGAAAATCAAGTTAAAACAAAGAAGAGGGATCATTCTGTATCCTTCAGATTGGCAAAAATTAAAATGATTCAATTATTACTTTTATAGAGATAAAGGATGCTCATATCTTGATGGGGAGTGTAAGAACTGGAAAACCCACTGTCAAACATAACTGGAAAACCCAACATCCAACAGAATTGAAATTGCCTGTCTAGGAAGCCCCAGCAACTTGCTCCTAGATACTCCTCAGTATCCCACCAGTAGATGACAGATGGAAGAATGCATATTAAAATCTTTCCATTTGTTTACATATTGTACTGTAGGTGACTTTAATTCTCATTACCAGAGACTGAGTGAACAGTGACTGTTATACTAATTTAATTAATTCAACTGTGCAATAGTAAGAAGTTGTATCTCAATACAGATAAACTTAACAATGTTGACCCCAAAAGTAGAGATACAGGGCCAGCAAGATAGCTCAGTGGACTAAAGCGCCTGCATAGGCAAGCTTTGAGACTACAGTTTGATTCTTAGCACCACATGCTGTATCACTCCTGCCTCAGGGTGGGCTGAGCTGGCCAGAGTCCAGGAACAGTGGCACAGGCCTGTAATCCCAGCACTGGAGAGGCTGAAAACAGGAGGAACACTATTAGTCTGAGTTGAATAGTGAGACCCTGTAACAACCAAGTACATAATAAAAGTAAACATGTGTCTATGACCCTAGTGAATCTATTTTTATAATTTTAAAATACCTATCACACAAAAGTACCTGTTGTTTTAGACATAGAGCATGCAACAATAGTCTTTTTTAAGCCTCAGAAATGCGAAACTTAAGGTTCAAAATATTGGGTTCAACTTAAGGAAGGCTGAAATAGGTTCAAGAAAGACCTTTGAGGGTCTTACAGATATCTGTTGGTAATAGTTAAGCTTGGGCATTTTTTGTTGTTTTGCTTTGTTTTTTTTTTTTTCAATCTGAGGATCAGAGGGTTCCATACATGCTAGCAAGCAGTTTTCCACTAAGGTACCCCTCATCTCAAACTTAGTTGTTGTATTTTTGTTTTAAATCTGAAACAGACAAAATCTTAAAGTTATCTACATGTTTAAGATTTTCATAATAAAATAGTACAGTTAGGATAAATATGTCGTGCTTCTGCATAATTCTATGAGAAGCAGGATTTACACTAATAGTGGTTGGACAAGATATTATGTCGACTTCTAGTACACTAGGAAAATAACAAGGTAGAAAGTATTAATTATTGAATCTTTGCTATAATTTAGGTATAAAAAATAAGATAAGTAAACAGCTACACTCTCTTAATTTACTGATAAGAGACATCTGCTATAATAATGTCTGTTAAGTATAATATCATGTAGGCACCTTGTACGATACCAAAGCATTATGAAAACAGTTTGCAATGTATAAATTTATTGGATCTGTCCTGTTAGTGTGTCTCATTGCTATTTGTACTTGAATAAAATAAAATAAAATAAAAATAAATAAATAAAATGAAAAAATAGAGCAGCAGATGAATTCACTGGTTGCAAGAAAGGCATCTTCAAAGTTTGGTTGGCCCCGGCAAAAATGGGTGGCTGTTGGCATCTCCCTAAAATCATGTTTCTGCTCCCAGCCCAAGACAACTGTCACAGACTTGACTGTCACAGACTTAAATTTGCCTTTTTTTCATGAGGGGTCAGTCCTATCAAAGAACATTCTCTCAATTGGCCTCTGTTTGAAATGAGAGCCCTGAAGTGCTGCAGCCAATCCATCTCTCCAATCATCAGTAGGAAAATTTGCAAGAGAATGCATTAGCCTCTGAGTTATGCATGGCTTTCACCTTCCTTATTTGGGCTTTGTAATCAAGACTTGTTTATTGAGGCATGCATTTCCTCTTCCTAACACATGAAAAATATACAGCTATTGCATAGCCCTCCATATTTAAGCTCTGAACTCAACGAACACCCCAGTAATCTTCCTTGTGATTACAGATGATTTCTCAAGCAACCTAAAATGCAGTTCTTTAACTCTCATTTTGACAGTGTCTATATTATCTTTCTAGGCAAGCTAACAACTCGTCTGAATTGTGTATACTACTACTCTGTGATTGCTTTAACCATGTGTTTTGTTTTCATCACTGAAATGTATTTTTTTTAAGAAAAGGTAAAAATGTTCCATAGAAATGACATAGTTTTTGGGAAAACTAAAACAGCTTCTAAAGATGTTAAATTAAACAACAACAAAGATTTCAAGTGTACTTAACAGATCTTTAAAAAATCATCCTCATAAGGAATCGGATTATTAAAATTAAGTGATTATATAGAAATGAGCCAACAGCATTTCAAATTTCCTACTGTGGATTTGCTGCTAACAAACTCCATCATGCTATTTCTTTGTCCTAAGTAAAGCAATTCCTGGAGGCTGCATAATGTTCTCCTAATAGAATATGAGCATTGAACCCAGACAAACCTGAGCTGAAGCCACAGCTCGAATACCATGATTACATTAAATAGCCGTTTTTTTGGAGTGCTATAACCTCTCTAGGTTTCAGCTTCCTCCTTTGTAAAATGGGGATAGTAAAAGCATCTATTCTGTAAGAATCTGAGGAAGATTAAGATGATGACTGAAAATGTTTAGAAAAATATTTGTCACATACTATATGATTAATAATTATTAGTACAATTAGGTTGAGTATCCCTCATCCAAGATGCTTGGAACCAAAAGTATTTCTGATTTTGGATTTCTTTTGGATTTTGAAAACTTTGCATAATGAATTCCTTAAGACACAAAATATCATACCTTGGAGATAACATCCAAGTCTACACACAATTCACTTATGCCTTGTGTACACGTTATACACATGACTTGAAGGTGATTTTGTGCATTTTTAGTGTATCTGTGCCATGACCGCAATCCACTAGAAGAGGCCAGGTATGGTTTTGCCCAATTTGTGGTATGAGGTTGGCACTCAAAATGTTTCAAACACTAGGGTCTTTTAAGTCCTGGTTTGGAGCCCCTCAACCTGTCTTACGATTTGCCATTAGTGTCCACCCCTAATGTCATCATTTCCCATGCATGACTGACACCAGTGGAAACCTTGTAGCAGCTTTCAGTAGGTCACCAGCCAAGAGTTCCCAATTCCTGCAACTAAAGTGGAGAATTCACATAAAGAAAGGCTCATGCGATACTCACAATATAGATAACAGCTTTCTTTGCTCATATTTAAAATGTGTGAGCTGGAGTATCACAGATGTTCTTTCTAGGTCTCCACCACGGAGTTGGGCATCTTCTCCTCTGGACTCCCACCGGACACTGCACCTGCATGTCTATCATGAATCTAACTGAATAGCTTGATCACCTGATATTCTTCTGTCTGGTACATATCTGTTTCTTCCATTTAGCTGTGAGCTGCAGAAGAGACTGATTTTTTCCTGTCTGTATCCATTGCATCAATCACAGTGTCTATCAAACTCCGGATGGCTGATGAATATCGAATGAATAGCTTGGACTGAAAAGGAGGACACAAAACAAGCTCTTGCTGGTTGGGAGCTGTTGCAGTCGCAGAGCTAGGTGCTTTGAGCGTGCCACCCGGTCTGCTCTTCCTAATGCCGTTACCAAGCAGGCACCACAATTAGTTGCATTTCGAATGGGGAAAGCCAGACTAGGAGCTAGGTTGTCACGAAAAAGGGGACTGGACACTAGTGAATGATGCGCCAGCCTTCACCCTCACTTTGGGATGACCCTGTGTCCCTTCTCTTTATTGCGGTGGGTCACCTACTTGTAAAACGAACACTATCTGTTGAGGGGGTAGGCAAATGACCCCCTTGGGAGGAAGGCCTCATGTGTGGGACTCCAGCAGGGACACAGCTCTGTTTCCAATGCACTTGACCTCCGTGCTGACACTGGGGTCAAGCAGGCCCATCCCCCCTCGCTTCTCTGCCAGGCCTGTGCAGCTGCACCGTTTTGCCTAAGCTGACCTCCCCGGATTTTGAATCTTCACTGCTTACACTTGAGATGGGATGAATGGCGCTGGCTTCTAGGACATCTCAGTCGCCTTAGTAGCCACTGCCACTTAGGGCCATGAGGACCTATGATTCAGGGACTGGCCCATAATTTTTGTTCTTAAACTCCATGCAAGATCAACAATGAATTCATTGTCTCAGGGTGCAGAGGTGGCAATCCCTTATTATGTCTGCATCCAGAGCACCGAGAGGCTGTTGCAAGGCCGTGGGCACGTTTGTCCTGTGTGTGCAAACCCCGTCCAATGGACACCAAAGACAGTGACACACAGCAATCATTTCTCCACCAGAGATTCGTTTACTTAATCAGTCATTTATTCAACAAATATTTACTCAAACTGCTCCCTGCAGGGCACCATGCTAGACAAAGGGCACACAGTGATGAATAAGATAGATGGCTCCTTAGAATCTCAGTATACTTTTTAGTTCTGACAGATGAAATCCACCTCAGAGTTCCCAGTTCTATGAAGGAAACTGAGTCCCAGATGTCAGACATAGCAAATAGCAGTTTCCCTCCCACTGATCAATCAGAAGCTTTTCCAATCAGCAGATGGCTCCCATCTGAAGAGCAACATGTGAGCTGACATTTATTAGGTGCCATGAAAGGAGGGGCATTTTCAGTCTTGGCATTCGGGGAATGGAGATTTTTAGGTCTCCATGCCACTGTCACTGAAGGCCATGGAAGTTAATTTGACAGTGTAATGCAATTCCTTTGGCAAGACAGCAGGAGCCCTATAAATTTTTTAGAATGAGAGCACCATTAGCCTGATCATGCCCACTAGAATGTTCGGCAGGCAGCCAGAGCTTCTGAGGAATTTCGTTTCTCTTCCTTTTCCTCCTTAAAGGGTTCCATTCCATGAATGTTACTAGTCGCGTTGTGTGGGATCTCTCAAGCCAGGGAAACAGACTTAAAAATAAGTCTTAGTAGCAAAAACAGAAAGACACTGGCACCCACTCCTGAGACTGAAAAGTAGGGCCAAGCGCCAAGGCTCCAGGCTGGGAGTTGACGCTGTGCTGCCCTGCTCAGGTCACAAGGTGCCTTTGCTCTGCCTTCCTGGAGTAGCTCCGCCCACTCGTCTCCATCTCCATGGCTTGGCTTCCAGTTTCTGCCCCTGTTCTGAACATCTTATTTTAATCACACTGCTGTCAGATAACTAGCACGGCCTCTTCTGCGGAGTGAAAAGAGAAGGAATCAGGAGTTGAACAGGGAGACAGGGTGCGGGGAGCTGACTCACAGGCTCTGAGAGCTGTCAGGGGCAGGGGCTGGGTTCCCTCTGCCAGCCCATCAAAAGGGGCCACTGGGGAGGAAGGCAGGTGTGCATGCTCACCACCAGCCACTCGGAAACAGAAAGGGCTACGATCTTCAGAAGGAGACTGAGAAGAGTTAACTATACCAAGGACACTATTCTGCTTTGTTCCAGTTAACAAACACCATCTAAAGGATAGGCACTGGGCTGTGTTATAGAGACAAAGATGATCAAAGACAACCCTGACTCAAGGACATGTCTGCTGCAGTGACCCTGCAGCTGTGTACATTAAGAGCATCCCAGAAGCACCTTAAAAATAGCCAAGATCACGGACCCAATGGCGGTGCATGATGGGAGAACGGATACTTATTTCTGTGAGTCCCACAGGCAATCTCAGTGGGTGTGGACGGTTCTTGTGGTTTGTGTCCAGATGTCCCCCCAAAGCCTCATGCAGTCATGGGGTTGCTTCTAGAGTTTGTGATTAATTCATGATCTAATGCTGGGATTGTGGGTGAGTGCTGCACCTGCCCAAGGGGAGTTACGTTGAATGCAATATATGGGAGGGAGGGAGAGAGAGAGAGGGAGGTTGGCTCTCCTAGCTCCTCCCTTTTTGCTTTTGCCCCACCCCCATGAACTGTTGCTACTCTGCCTTGAAGCCATCTGAGTGTAGACTGAAACTTCTACAAACTTTTGAGCTAAATAAACTTACCTTCCTTAATTTTGGGTGTCATGTATTTTGCAATGGGAGAAAAGTAACCAAGACAATGGTAAAGGAGCTGTGGCCTAGGGATAAAAAGCAGCACCTTTCAGAGGACACAGCCCCCCTGATGATCTTATTCCAACTATCGTTGGCTCTGGGGCTCTCAGTACACTGCTTAACCTTTGAGAGCCTCCTTGGTTCTTCTGTTTGTCAAATAAGTATGATGATAAAAGTGAGGGATAGTTTTTAAGTGTTTCTAAGGATCAAGAATTATGCTAAGTGTTTTATAATGAGTTTTACCCAATTTCTTTCATAAAATAACCCCACGAGGCAGGTGCTATTGACTACTGTAAACTAATACAAAACATTAGTTCTAATTTTCTATTAGTGTGTAAAATGTCACAGTAGACCCTGCAACTTACTACCATGGTATTTCCTATTTCTAGTTCATCTGATCAGAAGGTCAAGTGAGCTCAAATGGGTTCTGTATTTAAAAGACTCATAAGGTCAAAGTTATGGTGTTGGCCAGGCCAGACTCTATCTGGAGGCCCAGGGGAGGACCCATCTCAAGTCCACTCAAGCTGTGTCAGATTTCGGTTCCTTGCCATGGGAGGATAGAGGTCCTCGCTTCTTGCTGTCACCTGGGCTTATTCAAGGCATAGCTTCTCCAGGTTCAACCAAACCACTGAATGTTGAATCTTCCTCACACTTTGACTTGCTTTGACTTCCTCTTCTGTTAAAAGAAAATATTCTGCCAGTAAGGGCTCCTGGGGTTAGATTACTTTTACTGAACGATGTTTCCATTTTAAGGTGGAACAGTGCCACTTAACATTACATGACCACTGGAGCGACACCGCACATGGGCTCCAGAGACCAGACATCTTTCTGGGGCTGATTTAGAACTCTGCCTAGCACACAGAAATAACCAGTGAAAGGAGAGAGACTGTCTCACAGTAGAGTCTTAGCTGCAATGCCCGGTTGACTCCTCCTACTCTGCCATTTATTCTGTCAGCTTTTCTAGACAAAATAGTCAACCATCGGGCCTCTATCATCCTGTGGGAAACAGAGGCCATTACTACCTGGTAGAAGAAAGATCTGTGGAGTCACACGTATGAAACACACTAGTTGATGCCTGACACATATGAAGTGCTCTGAAAGTGATCCTTGGTTCTGAAATACAAGATGTTATTTTAGGGTGATCCCAACATATCGAGGATAACGGACATAGTGTGTAATGTGGATAATGTGCATAATGGGTGGGGCACATAGACAGCACACCATATATATATATATATATATATATATATATATATATATATATCTCACACTCTCTGTGTGAGTGGCTGTATGTGTCTGTCTGTCTCTATAGAAGTGCATGTTTATATCCCAGAACCTTCCTTCCTAGAGGGCCTCTGAGATAAATTTAATTTAACTATCACAACATCCATGTGAAGTAGGTAAGAGTTGCTGTTGCCTGCGTTTTACAGATAATAAATCTAAGATTCCAAAAACATACTTGAGGTTTTTCATTGAGAGGAGAGCCAGAGCCACCCTGGACCCTCATTCTGTGCCTTCCGCTACAAGCTTTGGGGGAAAAAAGAAACCTCCAGTGAATGCTTGAGTCCCACTGGCTGTACCCACTGCAGTAAGCACAATTTAATGGCTTGCATTTTAAACCCCTTCACACTAAACTAGCAGGGTCCTGTAGACTCATCAGAATGCAAGCCTCCCACCTGGTAGGAGTGTGCAGCGCTTGGCATTCATGGCAGTCCACTTCATTAGGAGCCCACACAGTGCTTGTTAGCAACAGCTGTCTACAGAGAAGCTGCTTTGTCTCCTTATCTCCTGATCTACATTATTCTTAGAATGATTAGCTCATGCTAAGAGTGGGGCCCTTGTGACCAGATTAGCACCTGGAACTGAAAGGTGTTTGGCTCTGGGTACTGAGCAATCCTGCAGGGCCAGGTTCTACATAAACAACAGAAGGGGCCTGGGGGACCCAAAGGCCATGACACTGCTCCCCCGCCTCCTTCTGGACTAGGGAGACTGGCCTGTCCACGCTCATGGTTATTAGCTGATTCATCTGTGTGGGAAGGTTACAGTGCTACAGGACAGACACAGAAGCTGGGGAAGTCAGGGCTCACCTCTCCTGGATAGGAACCAGGGTGCTGAAAGACAGGAGGGAAGGAACAGCTGAGGAGAACGTGCGCTCCAGGCGAAGAGCGGAGAGAATGAACTTTAACACATGGAATGAAGGTGAATTCCACCCAGTGGCTGTGTCACAGGACAGAGATGAATGGAAGAAGAGGAGCAAGTCACAAATGGCTTTTCTGTTACACAACAGCAGCTCATCTTCTCCTCACGGGTGTATGAGGCGGGTGACCAATTTCTCACCTATAAAGAGAAGCCTTGGTGTTGGAGGGTGGAGAACATTGCTGTCGCCCATGGCACAGGGCATCAAACCGAAGGGGCAGAGTGTAGCTATGGCATTGCTACTGCCAGGCCCCACCTCTTCCTAGAGAATGACCGGGAGCTGGAGTCCTTAGGAAGGCCCGAGGCTCACTGCCGCAGTGAGGTCATGCCTTGGTGTCTAATTTGCAAGTCACCAGTCAACTAGAGCTTTTCAGCACTGGTGTGTGGTCAGCACAGGGTTTAAATTTCAACTCCAGCTTCTGGATCGCATGTACCTGGGTAGGTACTACTGCATCTGAGAGAAGTGCAGCTGGTATTTCTCAGGCACCTCCACCTTCACCTGTCCTCTCGGCGTTCTGGGAGCTCATCCTTTGGGGCATTTCTGGCATTCTGCTTGCTGCCACCCACTCACAGGCTCTCCCTTCCTCTCCTGGGGAGGCAATTCGTTTTGCTTAGTGGTGCCCTACAGTTAAATATAAACCGATTCCCTTGCTTTATTAATAGCCTCAAGGTAAGCCACCGAGGAAAGTAAATCATCCCTTCTACCTCTGTCATTCACCCAAAGGATTTGCTTACTGCTTTTCAGTAATAGTGCTCTCCACATGGAAGTAGGTAGATTTCTTTCTTTTTAAAAAATTAATTTCTATTTATGTTTACTTTATTAGTGCATAATTGTGATACAGAACCAAACGGTCCTCACAGGGAAGTGGCCAGCTCACCCAACTCATCTCTGCCACCCCCTTGCCTGCTCTTCTTCCCCCTTCTTAGAACTTCTTCCCATTGTCTACCTCCCCGTCTCTTACCAGCTACCTTGCTCTTGAAAGGATTTATAGGTTGTGTCTTTCCTATTAGAGAAATGAGGTGATATTTAACCTCATGTGTCTCATTATTTTACTTAGTACTATGTTCTCAAACTTCATCCACTTTCCTACAAATGATAGAAATGTATTAATCTTTAGGGCTAAGTAGTACACGATCCTATCTATCTATCTATCTATCTATCTATCTATCTATCTATCTATCTATCTACTATCTATCTATCATCTATCTACTATCTATCATCTATCATCTATCTATCTATCTACTATCTATCATCTATCTATCTATCTATCTATCCATCATGTATCTATCTATTATCTATCTATCTATCTATCTATCTATCTATCTATCTATCTATCTATCCATCTGTCATCTATCTATCTATCTCTATCTATCTGTCTATCTATCATCTCCTATTTTCTGGCTCCATTCATGTTTTCTTTCTTTTTGAGAATTCCACTTTCACTTTCTGCTGTTCACTACTTAAGCAAAGACCTGCATTTTTAAAATTTTTAAAATTATTTTTAAAATTATTCAATTAGGTTCATAGTAAGACATTTAGAACACTAATTTATGAAGATAAATTCCATTTGTCAGAGCAAACACAGATTGCAGGTAGCCCCAGAGCTGAGGAACAGATTTGATTTTTGCTAACATCTGTGAGCCCACCACTTTCTGATCCACCTTGTACTGCTCTGAAATCTGGTATCTCTCTCGGTGTCAAAGATGTCACCCTCCTGGTGTCTGGGTTTCTGCGCTTCTTCTTCTTAAAGTAAGCATCAGTGAGGTTTTGGGGGATTTTCACTGTGTGGATGTCAATTTTTATAGAGGTGACAATGACAAATTTCTAGTGTGTTCTGCATAGAAGAAGACAAGGCGAAGAGGCCCAGGCAAGTAGCCAGCCCCTGGTCAGCTGCTGCAGGAAGGCCACTCTCTTGCCTCTGTGATGCCCAGTGAGGATCATCAAGACGGTGCTGAGAGTGATCCTAGCTCGAAGTTTCTTCACATGATGACTGAAGGGTTTCTTGCTGTGGCTCAAGAGCTTTTGGGGCACATCTTCAGTAGAGTAGTATCTAGGCATTTTTCAAAGCTTAACCACCGGCTACTTCCATTCTTGTCCCCACCGACCAACCGGTTTGTGATCATAGCAAGACCCTTCTCCTTCTTTTTCTTCTCAACCTTTGATTTAGCATCTGTATCCTTTCTCTCGTACAAAGCCTTTCTAGAATACATAGCAGATCAGGAGTATCTACCAACTCCTCTAACCATGACGAGATTTCATCTGCAGCGGGGCTGCCCCTTCTTGGACTATTTTTGCCTTCACCTTACCCTTTTTAGCAGTACTACTGACTGAAGCTTCCTTCTTGACTTCAGGTTTCTTCTCTTTAGTGTCTGTCTTCTCAGTTTTGGCAACCGCCATCTTGCAAGATGGGCAAGACACACATTTTTAAAATATACCCGAGTATAAGAAATAACTCTAACCAAAATTTAACATAAGTGGGCCATGTGCAATGGCACCTCATGGTTTGTGAAGCGTGAGCCCATCACTGATAGCTTTCATCTCAACAACAAACAACCCTTGTATGTTTCAGGTCTATATTCCCATTGTAGAGAAATGAAGGACCAGGGGCATCATAGGTACGAAACTTTTGAGTTAGATTTGTGCAGCAGATCTAAAAGCTATCTATATCTAAAAGCTATCTATATTAATGCACAGTAAGGTATTTCATGTTTTTCATGAGAAGGGACAAAGTAACGCTCACACATGGATGTGTGGACGGCATCCAGTGGTTCAGGGGAAGCACTGTAGAGCACAAATACAAAAAGGTGCAACTCTAACAGAGTGAGAGGTGCTGACTTCTAGACAAAGGAGTTTGGCTTTGGATCCAGGGTCTGCAGAAACCCAAAGAACTTTGGAGCCAAGCAGAAGTACTCACAGTTCAAGGAACCAAAGCTATAACTCAGAGCAGTGGCTCTCCTAGTGTGGCCCCTGGGCCACCAGATCAGCCTCATCTAGAAGGTCTTAATCATGTACATGGTCCAGCCTACCCCAGATCTCCCATATGGGAAATGCAAGGGTCTGGGCCAAGCTCAGTTCCGGCAGTGCTCCAAGGGATGCTAATGCCCTGGCAACCGTCACCCGGAGTAATATATGGAGAGGCAACAGGGCCAATTTCTAAGCTCATTCAACAGTGCCAATTGGCTGCCTTGCAGTTGGCCAGTGGCTGCTCCAGAAGGGAGAGACAGAAACTACAGGTGACAAAAGAAATCTGTACAGTCCTCAGGTCCTACCTTCTCGTTAGACAGGAAGAACACAGTAACCTCTACTCCTAGATCACGGTTCCTGCTCACTCCACTGGAGAGTCATTAGCCTGTCGATTTTTTTCAGGAGGTTTTTGGGGTGAAGTCCATAAAGTGTTGTGACAAAGCAAGGGCTTCATAAATGAGGCCACTGGCTCACCCCTCAGAATGCATTTAGCACTGAGCCTACTCCAGAGCTTCACCCTCTGGACTGAGAAGAGGCCTCTACTTATCCATTCCATCAAGGACCAGGAACTTCAGGATCAGTCCCAGTAAGAAGGAGCAAGGCAGCTGGGCAATGATCCATATAATGTTCAGAAGCAAAGGCCCGCCAGACAGCTCAGCGGACTGAAGCACCTACTTAGGCAGGCATAGGAACTGCAGCTTGATCACCATCTGGCATGCCGTGCCAGCCCTGGGCCTGGGGCACACTGAGACAGCTACTGAGACTGGGCGTGGTGGCGTGCACGTGCAATCCAAGTGCTTGGGAGGCTGAAAACAGGAGCATCGCTATGAGTTTCATTTGTGTAGTGAGACCCATTAGATTCTGTATTTTATATATATATATATTCAGGCCTGGAGGTAGAAGAACAGTGCCCACACTCACACACAATTATTTTTTCTATAAATGCATTTGCTGGTCACAGAAGAAAAATTATTTGACTTTGTGAACCCGGTTTTGCTCTGAAAGTGGCCAGAATGCACTTTTTCCTCACTGCTGGAGCAGTCCTACCCCAGTTCACCGTGCTTGCATGCTCCTGGCACAAAGCAGTCTTCTACTTGGCCTTCACTCAAGCCCCATTGTCACTCAAGCCTCCATGCAGGGGGCGCCTCCCCAGAGACGCCTGGCACGCCGGCCCCACCCGCAGGTCCCATTCCATCTAGAAGAGCAGCCCTTGTCACACTGCTGCCTCAATCTCTTCTGAGCACTCACCCTGCAGGCAGCGATCTTGCTGTCACTCTGCTTTCCCTGTGACTGTTCATCTTCCCACTAGGCTGGAAGAGATGTCACTCACTCACTGAGTATCTCCACTGCCTCGGCTGTGGTCTGGCCTATAGGACCTCACGCTGGTGTCACAGTTCGGCTCTAGTTGTCTCCCCAAGACCTCACACAGTCATGGGGCAGCTTCTGGGGCTTGTGATTGGTTATTGTGGGTGTGGGTGTTACACCTGTCCTGGGCAGATAATCTGCATTACAATGTAAGGAGGGGAGAGAGGCTGACTAGTTGGTAAGGAGGGGAGAGAGGCTGACTAGTTGGTAAGGAGGGGAGA
>PVKA01010396.1:0-16484 GCA_004027165.1 Ctenomys sociabilis
TCTGCTATAGTTGATGTGGGACAGGGAGGGGCTATCCTGTTTTTTTCTTTTTCCTTTCAGTGCTGGGGAAGGAACTTAGCATGCTAATCAAGCAGTCCATTACCAAGCTACAACCCAGCACACTGACCCTCTACCTACCTACCTATCTATCTATCTATCTATCTATCTATCTATCTGTCTGTCTGTCTGTCTGTCTGTCTGTCTGTCTATCTATCTATCTATTTATTTTACCACCACTCAAACTCAGGACCTAGCACTTGCAGTGTGGGCAGGCACTATACTGTTGAGCCCTCTCGCTTTATTTTTCCGATGAGTTTGCCTAGGGGGGACTTGAACTTTCCAGGATACTCCTGACCATGTGGGACATGGTCTCAGTCTTTGGCCTGATGGCCAGGAACTTCTGATTTCTGCTCTAGCACCTTTTTTTGTTTATTTCAAAGACAGGATCTTACAAAGTAGTTCAGGCTGTCCTGAAGTTCACTACATAGCCCAGGCTGGCCTTGAACTTGTGATGATCCTCCTGTTTTAACCTCCCAGTTGCTGGGATTGTAGGTGTATGCACCACACCCGGCTTCTTGCTGCCTTGTATTCTGTATGATGAGGTCACTGCCCTAGGCTGGCATCTTTTCTTATCTTGCCAGGGACTCTGGCTTCCCTCTGGGGAGGGTGGTCCAGCCTGTTACCTGTACTTTATGATAGGAAAATGCACTGGCCAGTGTGGCACCCTACCAGGTTTGGATTTGGAGTTTCAGAGGATCACTGTGTTAAGAACAAATAATAAGGAGGCCAGTGTGCAGAAGGGACAGCACTACTCAGGAGGCCTGTGCATGCCCCAGAAGGGGGATTGGGGTGGCCTGGATCAGGGCAGAGGTAGGAGGCATGGCATACTCCATGAAGAGGGGTTGTCTGTGCCGTGTCAGTGACCCCGTCTAGTTCCAGATAGTATTTTTGCGTTGTCCCAAAGCAGATACTCTAAACTTCAATTATGTAGGGTTCTACAAGCTAGGAAGAGGAGTGAGACATCATGGTCTGGGTGTTTGCTGCCAGGCTTCTGGAGTGGAAGGGCACCATGAGGATGTGCCCCAGGCTTTCATGATGCCCCAGGTCCACTGCCCATTTCCTCTCTTCTCTCTCAACCCCATTTTCTGAAGCTTGGTTAGACCAGCCCCACAAATGTCCACAGGCTGCTCATTTTCTTAAATTGTTTCTCATCTATGGAAAACATCAGGCCTTACTTGTGGGCTGTTGGCTGCAGGTGATTCCTCTTCAGCTGTCCTCTGAGCCTTGTTTCTGAAGGGAGGAACCTAAGCCTCAGAGGGGTCTCTGCTTCTTTCATGGTTGTACGAATCGGGCTGTGGCTGTGCTGGTCCCAGTGTCTGCAAAGCCTGTGACTACAAGTTGTACCGCCGGTGGGTGGGGGGCAGTGCGGAGCCCGCTGAATCCGCCTGGTCTGAGCGCTGTCTGCAGGCTGATGAGCAAACCCCAGAGATCCATCCCACCTTTGCAGGGGGGAAACCGCAGTGATGGGTAAAGTGCAGCTCATTTATACTTGTTTGTGATTTTTAAATGTACTTACACACCTGTAAATGAAACCACATGTCTCCAGGTAGCTAGAAATCTGTGCGGATGTGTGCATCGGATGCTGCCCTGCTTTGTGAGCTCCAGGCCCTTGGGGACAGGGATGAGAGGCCTTTTTTATTTTATACCATTTATTTATTTATTTACTTTCGTGGTACCAGGCATTGAACTCAGGACCCTGTTTTATACCTTTTAATTCAGCTTATGTAACTTTACTATGTACATTAGTATGTATGTTGCTTTTATTTTAAAAATTGAAAAAGTCTCCCTACTTGGAATCATTAAGTGCTCAGGGTAGAACTTCAGGTTTCCTGTGGGCCACAGTGGACTTGTCCACTGGTGGCTTCTCCGCTCCCACACTGTGGTGCACTAGGTGCCTGCTGTGGTGACCCAGGGCTTTCAAACTGTTGGACCAGGTCCCTGCTGCGCTCTACAAGAAGTGCTTCCTTCCCCAAGAAGCTGCTCAACCCAGCCTTTCCCTCTGTGTGTTTGGTCTCAGATGGAGGTGGAGACTGGCTGATGACCAGTGGTCATCTCCAAAGTCAGCCTTGTGCCCTGGCACTGCTGAGCTGTCTCTGCCAGTGCTTCACCACATGTGGTATTTTAGACACAGAGCTGCTGTCTCAGCCCATTGTCTCTCCGGGCGGGCGAGGAGCCAGTGTGAGAGTGCTGCCCAGCTGGAGGGTGGGTGGACAGGTGCCTGGGAGCTCTGGTGGAAGCTCTGGCATTCTGAGTCTGACGTGTGTTTACAGGGCCAGGGCCTCTCCTCAAAGGCTGCCAGGCACTGCTGCTTGCCAGGAAGGAGGTTTGGCCAGTGTGGAGAAGGGCAGGAAGGGAGAGAGGTAACAGTGCTGCCATCCCCACCCAGGGGGGCCTTAGCCCCAGAGCAGTGGTCACCCTGAGGGCAAACTTGTGGCAAATGCAACATCTGATGTGCTGTGGCCATGGTTCAGAGGGAGTGTGTGTGTGTGTACTTGTATGAGCTGAGAAGTGGGCAGAACAATTGGGGGGTAGTGAGCTTCCCATTTGTCTTTGTCATAGTTTCTGTACTTGACACAGAAAAGACAGTGACCCGCAGCCTAGTCCACCAAGAAAGCATACCCTACCCAAATGTGGCAGCCTTCTGGCGTGTTAGGGTCTCTTTTCATACTTGTAGGCAGCATTTATAAGAAATTACTCTGTTGTAACTGGACGTGCCCAGATGCATGTATTTTCTTTGAAAGAGCCTCCGTAGGATAGGAAAAAATGATTGCTCTTCCCTCCGACCAGGGTCTGCATCAGCTTGTCTCAGGCTATTTCCTTGGTTTCCTGAACTTTAAATGTGGAAGGAGTATTTTGAAAGTTTGGAAGGAGACCAGCACTGCATCTGGGACTTGCCTTTTCTTTCTTGGGGGACCCCCCCACACACACAAGACCAGACTCTGTCATGAACAGAAGAGAGAGATGTGGGATTATTCTGTGGTTCTGATACAGCTGCCACGTTCTTAAGGAGTTACATCATGAGAACTGCTTTTTCTCCTGCTGTGTTTTGGTTTCCAGGGAGGCATTAGCAACGTGTGTGTGTGTGTGGGGGGGGGGAGAATGGGGTTTTGGTGTGTACATATTAGTTTGTTCAAACCCAAAAGTTGGTGCCCCTCTCTGATGCCATCCCACTCCCTGACCATCCTGGCCAGCCAGGGGCACAGCCGGTACAGACATGTAAAGATGTCCTTTATAGTGCATTTTGTCCATCTCCTTGAGGGTCAGTGTCCTCATCTGTAAAATGGATTTTAAAATGCATGTGAATTCTTCAGCAGAGCCTACACAAAGTTAGTATCTGAGTAAACAGGTGAGGACGATGGATGATGCAGCTGCGTCTGAGCTCCTTGAGGCCCAGGCACATGTGACTCCTTTGCGTGGGGCTGGGCTTCGGAAAGCTTTACAAAGTTTGTGCCCTGTGGATAAGGAAGAGCACATGGCAGGACGCTGCTGCTGTGGTCATACTGTTAGGGCGCTACAGGACCACAGAGCACAGCAGCCTCATTTGCCACGTGTCCCTGAGCCCATGTGGATCTGGAGTGCCGCGGGGCTGGTTGGGAGAATGAGGAGGGGCTTCGCAGCTTCTGCCCTAGCACGCTGTGCCCCTAATGCGTAGGCACCCCTCCCCCAGCCAGGATGATGGCTCTGCTCTGTGATGCCTGCGTTGGTCCTGATCTTTGTTTTCACTAACTTCTAAGCTGAAATTTAGAATTTCTCTCATTCACTAATATAAACAGTGAATCACAGTAATACTAACATACTTGGAATTGTGTCACCAATAGAAATCCTATGGATTTTTGTACCATTCAACAATTGTGGGCATTTCAATATCTATATTCATAACTGTTTTGGTATTATGTTACTTATTAGACTTAACAATAGAACTTATTATTTAGTACAATAATAAACCTACATGTTCCCTTATATGAAGAAATATAGCTATACTACAAATTGTTTGAAAAATAACAGCTAGTAATAACAATGATTTTAATTTCATTGGTTTCCTACGTAATTTTATTTTATTATTTATTTATTGATTTGTTTGTTTATTTATTTTGCAGAACAAGGGATTGAACTCAGGCCCTTGAGCTTACCAGGGAAGTGCTTATTCTGCTGAGCCATCTCCCTGGCCCCTTTAATTTTATTTTATGCATTTAAAAATGTTTCTGTGAGATGAGGTCCCAAAGGGCTTAAGGCCCACAGTAGTTAAAAACTGGTGGTTAGAACGGTGAGTGCCCAGTGAAACAGGTGAACCACCACACTGTTCTAACCACCAGTTTTTAACTATTGTGGGCTTTAAGCCCTTTGGGATCCTTACCACCTTACACTGAAGGTGATGTTTGTAACAGGGCCCTGGATGTTCTGTTGCTGTTTCTCTGTGCGTCTGCTCTCCCCTACTCAGAGGACAAGTCTGTAGTGAACTATAACTGTACAGCTCCACCCTCTACTCCTGAGAGCACAGTGCCTCAGCTTAAGTGACCAACAGAGACTGAGGTCTTAGGTTTATGAGTTGCCTAGAGGATGGGTGGCTGTCCCCCATGTTCAGGCCCTCTTCTTGAGTAGGGGCACAGTGCGTGGGGAGGAGCTGGGCTCAGCTTAGCCCTGGTGGTAGTCTACACTCTGATATAGGTATTATAGCTCAGCTGGGCTTCAGGATTGAAGTTGAATGGGCAGAGCTTTCTCTGAACCTGGCAAGGCTGTTCCCTTTAGATTGGTTTTGCTATTTCTGAGCATGTGAAATTTTACTAATCTGTGAGTTGCTGACAATAAATTAGGCTGTTTCTGTCAGTGAGTGGCAAGACATTCCAGAGTCAAATCAGAAACAAGCTTGATCTTTCTTTTCAGCTCAGGCCTTCCATAGAAAGCGTAGCCATTCACACCCTGCGGCTGCCATACTTTGTCTCAAGGTGGGTTGGGGCCACACTGGGGGTGGAAGGGTGTCTGTTTGCAGTGGCGGGTCCAACATCGTGTTTGAGAGTCCTGTGCATTGACTCCTGACTGGGCTCATGAACTCAGAGCCTGAGCCCACGCTGGAGTCCACAAAGCATGCTGCTGTTCTTTCTTGAACACAAAGCTGTTTTTTGTTTGTTTGTGTGTTTGAGGAAAAGAGAATAAGAATAAATGAATAGAAATCATGCTAGCACTGGTAGTAACAGTCTTGGCCAAGCATTTGGACTGTAACTAGCCGGGATGAAGCATGTCCTATCTGCTTCCTTGTTCAGTCCCATCTGGGCTTGCAGGAGGCCACAGCAGGAACAAGTAAGAGCACAGAACCAGAGTTTGAGTTTCTCATCCCTCCACTAACTAGCAGTAAGGCACATTACTTCTCTGTTCCTCATTTTCTCAGGAGCCCAAGTAGTTTCTGCCTCCTAAGGCTGTCATGAAGATGAAATGGGCCAGAAGTATGGTGCTCATCCAATGTCTGCATGTTTGGCCAGTGCTCTTACTGATGTGTGGAGGAGTGGATGCTCTGGTGGCATCCTTCTGATGGGAAGCAGGGGCAAACTGCAGGCCAGAGGAGGAGGCCAGAGTACAGGGAACCTGTGTTGAAAGGCTGGCTGAAGCAGACGGGTAAGAAGAACGAAGCCTTTGGTACATGCCAGGCTGAACAGGTTGGGCTTTAGGTCTGGGCTTCCCTTGGGGAGACCCACAAAATGCCAGGCACAGTGGGACAGGAGCCAAGTCACTTCAGCCTTAAGCCCATCAGGTGGGACCCATTGAAAGAAGCAGTCTCCCAGTTAGCCTTCCCTGTGACTGTTAAGCCCAGCAGAATTGCTGTGCTGCACCCCCCCAAAAAAAAAACTGAGTTGAGCTGAGCAGGCTCTGTCCCCTCAGGCTGGTCTCTTCTGGCTTGGGAGAGTGGCTGGGCTCGTCCTGCTTACACCACCTATTCTGTCTGGTTTGAGGTGCCCAAGGGACTTGGCTTGCGCTGCCTTTAAGCATTTGGACTGGACTTATTTGTGTCTCATTTTTGAGTTCTCCATTTTGAAGCCTCTGGTACTTTAGGGGGGCTTCTGTAGGCGGGGCCTGTCCACTGTGTGCCTAGAGTGACTTCCTTGCTCAGGGTTGTTCCTTCCCTCTCTGTCCTGTTTCTTCTGCATGGCAGATTCCTCAAAGCTTTGCTTATTGATTTCTCTCTTCTATGTTATCATATACTAATACAGCAGGCTTTCAGTACTTTCATATTGATTATTTAAAAATGGATATTAAAAATGAAATTGAGATACCCGATGGAACAGAAGTCAGAGTTCTGCTTTTATTGTGCTTCAGTTGAGATGTCATAGAATCCAGATTTCCTGAGCTGTGTACCTGTCACCACCAGCCAGTTTTAGAATGTTTCCATCGCTTTAGAAACACCCTTGTGTCCATGTACAGTCAGGTCTGCTTCCACCTTCCTGATGTGTGTTTTTGTCTCTACAAATTGCCTTTTCTAGGCATTTCCTAAAATAGAATTATATGTAGTACATTCTTTCATATCTGTCTTCTTTCATGTAGTGAGATGTTTTTGAGGTTTAGTCATGTTTTAGCTTATACCAGTATTTCATTTCTTTTAGCACTGAGTAGTTTTACATTTTGTGTATATATTGCATTGCTTATCCATGGACATTTGAATTGTTTCCAACTTTTGACTTCATTATTATTATTTTTTGGTGCAGGGTCTCACTACACAGTTGAGACTAATAGTGATCCTCCTATTTTCAGCCTCCCCAGCAGCTGGAATTACAGGTGTGTGCTACCACACCCAGACTCCATCTCCAGCTCAGCACACAGGGGGCTGGGGCTGGCACTGCATGTGGTATTGAGGATCAAACCCCAGTCCCTGCATTTGCCTAAGCAGGCGCTTAGTCTGCTGAGCTCTCTCACCAGCCCTTCCAACTTTTGACTTTCAAGAATAGTGATGTTGTAAGCAGTCCCACACATACGTTTGTGTAGATATGTTTTCATTTATCTTATTTTATTTTTTATGTATTTGGTACAGGGTCTCACTATGCAACTTGGCTTGTAGTGATCCTCCTGTTTTCAGCCTCCCCAGCATTGGGATTACAGGTGTGTGCCACTACACCTGGTCTCAGCTGGCTCAGTGTGCCTGGGCGTGGGGCTGGCAAGGCCTGTGGTGCCAGGGATTGAACCCTTGTCCCTGCGCTTGCCTAAGCAGAAGCTGAGCTATTGTGCTGGCCCATTTCCATTTATTTTAGGTAAATACCTAGGAATAGACTTGCTGGACTATATGGTAAGCTTTTGTTTAACTTTTTCAAAAACTGCCAGATTCCTTTCCAAAGTGGTTGCATCAGTTGCCTCCCCACCATCAATGCAGGGTTCCATTTCTTCATTTTCTCACCACTTGCTCTGGTTTGTTTTTGCTTTCTAATTTTAGTGATGCTGCTGTGTGTGAAGTGGTATGTCTTCAATGGCTTTTGTTTCCATTTCCCTGATGCCATATTTTTCATCTGTACCTTTTCTTTAGTGAAATGTCTGAATCTGTTCCCTAAACCTCACCAGCCATAGATTCGTAGTCCTGAGTGACAGAAAAATAGATTCTCTTAGGACAGAAATGATTTAGAAATGAGTTTTCTTTGCTGTCCCTTTTCTTTGCTCATGAAAGATTTGTGTCTTTCCATCCTACTTTTGTCTCTTAACTTTGTTATTAAGTTGTCAAGCATTGGACAATATTATGAACTTTGCCATATTTGTTTCATCTCATATGTGTTTCACCAGCCTGCTGGGCAGTGAGCTGTAGCTCACTTCCCCTCTAAATTCTGTCCTGAGCATTGCATACTGATAAAGACCTCCTGATCACTACCATGCCATTCCTACACCTAGGAATTTAGTAGCAACTCAGTGATATTGTCTAGGTTTCACTCAACTTTTTCCATATGATCCCCCAATAGTTATTAATAGGAAAAACCAGTTCTTCTGAATTCTGGGAAAGAGAGGGAAGGACAGTCCGGGAGGTGCCATTGGAAAGCAAGGTCTGAGGGCAGTGGAGGGTGCTAGAGGATCCATGGGTGGTTAGGGATGTGTAAGGAGGAGCCCAGTGACCTTGGCATTCCATCTGGCTAATGCTCACTGCTGTGTGAAGGGGCCTGGAGGTTCAGTCAAATGAAGGCTGGGGCTGGCATTTTCCATCTTTCCTCATTGCCTCCGGCCCAGGTCTTACCCTCCAAGACCACTTTCCTCGCAGGCACTGCAGAGTCTGCATGTCCCAAGTCAAGTTCATTGTCTTTGATCACCACTCTGCTGTGTTACCTCTGCTCTTTCATTGAGGAAGGGTACATCATCCAGGCACCTCAGACTAGAAGTCATCACACCATCTTCTAGATCGATCCTTCCCTCCCTGTCAGTTTCTGTGGCATCACTTACCTTTTGTATCTCAGTTTGTCTCCTTCTGTCCTAAATTTTTTTGTACCTCAGTTTTCCCACATGTAGGATGAGTGCAATAATCAGGCCTACCTTAGGACTGTGGGCAGGGTTAGGTGAGTCAGCAGATGCCAAGTGCATGATGGGGTAGTGAGTGCTGTGAGGTTAACTGTTGTCCAGGTTATTACTGAGGAGGCAGTGTGCCACCCAGGGGAGCAAGAGATGATCATGCCATCTTTCTCTAAAATATCATAGGCTCTGGTGATTGCCAAGGTCAGGGATATGTTGAAATGGCCACACAGGACTGGTGGGGGCTTAAACCTCCAATGTAAGAGGCAGCCTGCTCAGCCCAGCTCATTGCCACCACACAGGATTGTGGGCTCAGTGCTGCTAGAAAAGTCAGAGATCCAGAATTCTATGTGAAACTCAATTTTTAGACATTGGTAATTAACTTTAAAAATATTTTAAAAAGTCCAGTGAACTACATCAGTGGGCCAAGTATACCATGAAGACTACCTTTCTTTGTAGTGTCCTTCTGGGTAATCTGCTGAGTGTAGCATAGCTTTCCCTCTAGGATGGGGGCCTTTGGTGCTAAGAGCTGGTTTTTATGAGCTCCTTTTTTTCTTGCAGGACTTCTCCATGTAGGTTATGTCAGCAGCAGAGGCTGCCCTGAAGCTCCCTGTGGCCTGGAGACTATGTACAAGAGGAATGGTCTGATGGCTAGCGTGTTGGTCACCTCTGCCACTCCACAGGTATGGAGGCTGCAGTCAGGGCTGGGCGGGCCTTCAGCTAACCCAGGCCATAGCAGACCACAGCAGCAAGGCCCCAGGCTCCCCTTGAATGCTGCCATTCTTGATACTCCCAAGGTCCCTGACACAGGCATAGGCGTGAGATTTGGGAGGTAGTCAGCCCTTAGGGTCAGTGTGTTGTCTCAAGTTGTTCTCTTCGAAGAAAAACAAATAATACCTGCCCAGTCCAGCTGTAGCAAGTGCCACATTCTCTTTTGGTGGCAAGAAAGGATCAGACCTGTCCCAGAAAAGCTGCTGATTATAAGTTGCACATTCCAGAATGAAGTCAGACAGAAGTTATTCCCACTGGCTCTTATTTGCCTTTCTCCATAGGAAATGGCTATAAGGAATGGTTATCTGAGGGGGCTTGAGCCAGGGCCCCTGTCTCAGGCTTGGGAGTTTGTTCTCTAAGATCAGGAATGGAACTGACATGCAGAAGCAGTGGGTGTCACCTGAGGCCGGGTTCTCCCGTGGCAAATGTGTAATGCCTGATACCTCTCATATACTAGCCAGGCAGTGTTGGGTCCTGGGCTGCCATCAAGCAGAGCTTTTGAAAGAATCCAGAGTAAGCAGGAAGAAAGTCATAGAAGACAGTTTGTTTCTTATAGATCTTTGTAAAAACTCTTTGGGGTGACCCTCTTAATGTTGAAATCAAATACAAATGTAGCTCATAAATAAGGTAACTGCATCACCTCATCATCAGTGAAAAGATTTAGGTGAACTTTCGATTAAAAAAAATCCCCTGAATGAGTATTCATTTGGGTGCAATGGGGTGTTACAAGAAAGTTAAAAAATCTGTAATACCAGGAATGGATACTGGTGACTAGAAGAATCAAATTTCTGGTTCTGTCTGTAACTTATACACCACCCAGAGTGAATCTTCTTCCTTCTCTTTTCTGTGTGAGTGTATGCATGTGTGTATATATGAATGTGTGTGTGTGTGTGTGTGTGTGTGTGCGTGTGTAGACAGATGTATATGACTGTACTGAATATAGTCATCCCTCCATATTCCTGGAATTCACTAATCATGGATCAACAATACTCAAAAATTTCATGTGGTGAACATAGACATTTTTTCTTGTTAGTCCCTAAATAATATAGTGTGACAATCATTTATAGAACATTTACATTTTATTAGGTATTATAAGTAATCCAGAGATGATTCAGAGTATATGGGAGGACATGAATAGGTTATGTGAAAATACTAGGCTGTTTTATAGGCCTAGTATTTTCACATAACCTATGGCCCTTGAGCATTTACAGATTTTAGTATTTTTGAGGGGTCCTGGAACTGATCCCCTTCGGTACTGAGGACCGGCTCATGCACATGTGGGTGCATCAAGCACATGGCAAGTCCGCCATAATATTTGTTGAATGAGTGTGTACATGGATAATTGAAAAGCTCCTTTAACCTTGGTCACTGAACGACATGCTCACACCCAGGCACGCCCAGAGTTTAGTGCTTACTCCATTCCACGCGCTTTGTTTGCATGTCCCATGGGCATCCTCTCATGTCACCCTCATGGAAACCCCGTCAGCTGTGTAGCTGAGGCTATAGATGAGGACCTGAGGCATGCAGAGGAAATCACTGCTGTGGTCCACAGCTGGCCAGGAAAGTGGGTCCAAATGAAGGCTCCTGTGCTGTCCCAGAGGAAGTCAGCACTGTCCACCTGGTTGAACTGCTTCCAGGAAGGTGGATGGAAGTAGCAAAAATATTTATAAATCTTTGCCTTTCCAAGGTCAGCACTTAAGGCTGGTAGATAGAATTGAGTACTGACTCTGGAAGCATCAGGAACTATCTTACTTTTATTTATTCTCAGACTCAGATTTTCCTCATGGAGAATTTGTTACTGAGGCACTCCCCCCCACCCCCAGTAGAAGTGATCTAAACTCAAGGCCTATGGGCTGAGCTACATTCTTAGCCTCCTTTTTAAAAAATGTGGATGCTCAGGATTTGCTCAAACATGCAATCCTCCTGCTTCAGGCTCCCACAGTGCCTGGATTACAGGCATGCAACAACTGTGGCAATTTAGGATTACCAGGCCTTGAGCCAGTGTCTCCCTGAGAGAGACATTCTGCCAGATGGGTTCTCAGCCTCATGTAGCCACTGAACCATGTCGTCAGGGGGTTGGATGTTGCTGTTTACCTAGGAGGAGTAGACTCAGCACTGTGAGACTGCCTGCCGGGTTCAGAGAGGAGGCAGGTGACATTGTCTTTTAATCTAGGCTTGTCTAACTTCAAAGCTCTTAATGACTGCGCTTCTTAAGATCACCTCAGGGTTTTCAGTACAGCAGGCTCTTTTGTAAAAACTTTTTCATGACACAGGCCTACTGAAGCTATTATGTTCCCGCCCCTCTAACTTCACATTTTTAGTTGTTGACTAGTAGGTTTTCTCATTGGCCTAAAACACTCTTGTTTCCAGTAAGATTGCAGCATTTTTCCAGATATAGAAGTTTAGGAAAGAGTGAAATAAGAAGGAATTAATAAAAGCATATTCTGTAAATCCTGCTCCAAGATGTTGAGGTTAATGGAAACCACAAAACCTTCTTGATGAATTGAGATGACTAAAATCACTTATGAACAGGCCACGAGTTTTGGGTAGTAAGCCTGATGGATTCCTCAAAGTGGAGTTTGATGAAATTAAATAAAACTACAGAGAAGGCATGTGCAGTACTCTGAGATCCACAGGTGGGATTTCTCAGAGCCAGCCACGCTTGGGGAGTTTGAGCTTGCATCTTTATGGGAGCTTCTTGCTTTACATGCAGGGTTCAGTGTGCTCTTTACATGAGGGACCCTTCTAAGTGTAACCCCATGACAGTCTCCAGTCCAGTGCTTGCCTCTCAGCTCATCCACCAGCAGGTTCTGAGTTCCTAGTCTACCACATATGAACTAATCCTCAGATAAGGCTTGGAGGGCCGGTTTTACATTTTGGGTAACAATTTCCTGCAACAGGTTCAGGAAAGAAAAGAATAAAAACCAGGTGAACCAAAGTCATATTTGAAAGACATAAAGGACAGAAGATTTGCTCAGGCCTCTGAGAGGTGGGGCCTTGCCTAGTCTCTCCTAGGGAGGAATATGCTGGGACTTTTTTGTTATTGTTCTGTGGGCAGAACCCAGGTTCTCATGCATGAAGGCAAGTGTTCTACTACTGAGCTCCACCCCTAGCTCTGTATTTTAACTCTTTACCTGCTAAATACCACTGGCCAGAAAAAGGACTTAGCAGCATTGTGTGTGGAGCCAAGCAGAAAACCACATTTATATTCTGGCTGTCAGTTTGCAGCCATGTTACCTTAAAGAAGTAGCTTTGCCTCTACTTCCTTATCTGTAAAATGGGAGTAATAATAGTATAATCACATAGTCTAATCATACAGATTAAATGAGCATGCCATTAAGTGCTTTACATAATGCCAGAACAGAGTAAAGCCCTACACAATGGGAGCTTTACATTGTGCGACTTCACTCTAGCATCCTCTGTTTTGGTTGGGGGGCAGTGACCCTAGGCCAGATCACTCAGGTAGTGCCATGTCTCTGCATTCTCCACAGGGCAGCAGCAGCTCAGACTCTCTGGAGGGCCAGAGCTGCGACTATGCCAGCAAGAGTTATGATGCTGTCGTCTTCGATGTCTTGAAAGTGACTCCCGAGGAGTTTGCCGTAAGTGACACAGAACGGGCAAGGGTGCTAGCATGAACACAGGGTGCTGGAGTGAGCCCCTGCTTTGTGCTTTCTGTACAGGTTGCAAGCTCACCAAGTCTGTGAGCTCACTCTCAGTCTGTATGCTCACCAAGAGTCAGGTCCCTTAGGAGATGCCACATGTTACTCGGAAGGGCGCCCTCAGTCTCAGAATCACCTTGAAGGTATACACAGTATGCATGACTAACTAGCAAGAGGCTAGCCAAAACATGCTTAAAATTCTTCAAGGACTCCTCCCTCCTTCTAGAAGGAGATCCACATTCCTCAGGTTCCCTATTGCTCCTGGGGTCTGGCCCCACCTCCCTGCTGCCCCTGCCCTGGCTCTGTAGCTGTGTATGGGCTGCTCTTTATTGATAGCCTGGGAAGCAGTCTTTGCCTTGTTCTTTCTCAGTCTCTGTCAGGGAGGTGTCCCTGGGTGGGTGGAAGTTTCTCTAGCTGTCTTTCTCTCCCTTACTGTGTTCTTTCTTTTCATCTCTTATTATTACTTAAAATTATATCATAAAACTAATTTTATTTTATCTTTATTTTTGATACAGGGTTTTGCTATGCAGTTCAAGCCAGGCTTGAGTTCACTTTGAGCCCAAGCTGGTCTTGAACTCACAATGATCCTTTTTCCTCAGCCTCCAGGGTGCTGCTGGGATTAAAGGCGTGCACCACTACACCTGCCTCATAACACTTAAAATTGCTTATCTCCTTTAGTGGAAAAAAAAAAAACCTCCCTGAGGACAGGGACTGACTTTTTCGTTGCTTTTTCCTTGACTTAAAATATACCTGGTTCATAGGTGCTCAGTAAATGTGTGGATTGAAAGAATGAGGCATGGTGTTAGTTCTTGATTTTCTGATGGAGAAAACAAGGACTCAAAAGGATGCTTTTCCTAGTTGGATGCTAGTAGAGGCAGATCTGAAACTTTTATCTCCTAGTTACCCACCCATTGCTGGAAGGTCATAACAAGACCCCTGTTGAGGTATTTACAGTGCTTGGGTCTTGAGCTGAATATTTTATGTGCTTTATTTAAATTATTTTTAACAATAGCCCTAATAAATCAGGTATAATTATTATTCCTGATTTGCTGATAAGTGCCTAGAGAATAAACTTATCTCTTCACAGAGATTGCAAGTGGTATTGTTGTAGGCAGCTGAGTTAGATAGAAATATTCTAGGCAGTCAGACAGGGCCAGGCCCTCAAGGAGACAAGATGGAGACAAAGTGACTTTGCAACTTGAAAAAGACAGACACTCCCTATGGGCCACACCTCAAGACCAAGACAAAAGAGGAAACATAGCTACATACTTCCCTAGGGATGGGCATCAAGGATTGATATTCTAAATAGGTATCAATCACCTTGAAAGAACCCTGTTGAGTCACTAGCCCAACCCCCAACAGGAAGAGACCCTGTCCCATATTCATGCCTGCTTGCTACGTGACTTGCTTCTCCATTTGGTACTGGATTTAATCAACTTTACCTGAACAATGGTGCTTGTAATCCCATTGGTTGAACATAGTTTTGTCCCACCTCTTGTCCACCTAAATGAGTTCCCCTGTCTTCCCCACCTTAGACCCACCTCACCACGTGGTTTTCCTCCATAAGTCCCTGGAAGAGACAGCTTCTGGGGGAACTACCCTCTCGGGGGGCCCCCTCCTGTCCCTCTCTTGGACAGGAGCTTTCTTTCCCTCAATAAATCTATTCTGCTCACAACCTCCATTTGTTCCTAAAATTTATTGTTTGGTTTTAGAGAACACGAACTCAGTGAAAGTATGCCAGATAAGTGTGCCAATAAGCAGATAAAATCTGTAACTATTTTTAAATGACCTGAGAGATGTTAAGATTATACCAGAAGAAAGAACAATGTAAGTTGGAAATAGGAGAATCTCAGAAATGAGGTGACCAAAGTTATAATTGAGAAGGAAAAAAAAATTAGAAATCAAGATCAAAATCCAAGGAACACAAAAACAAATAAATATAGCAGGAAAGGGCTTAAGCAAACTCTATATATCAAAACAAATGAAGAGATCAAACGACAGAGAAAGTGATATGTTAGGCAAAGAAGATCCAACATGCATATACTAGGAATCCCTGAAAGGAGGAAATAAAGGCAGGGGAGCTAGCCCACAGCTAAATTTAAAATATTTTTGAAATAAAAGACCCAATAGTACACACTGGAAGAACTCACTATAGAGCTGAGACCATTAACTCCCAATGTGCAAAATACTACAGGCAGATTCTTGGTAAGCTATTAGATTTTAAAGGAAAAGAAACCCTTTGTAGACCTTGGAGAAAAAAAAAAAGAAAGAACAGGGAAAGGAAATTAGTTAGAAACACTTTCTGAAATATTTTTATTAGTGCCTATTCATTTTATAAAATAGTGAGTTTTAAGAAGGTATTGTCAGCGGGGCGTGGTGGTGCATGCCTGTAATCCCAGCACTTGGGAGGCTGAGGCAGGAGGATTGTTGTGAGTTCGAGACCAGCCTGAGCTACTGCATAGTGAGACCCTGTCTCAAAAAGACAAAAAAAGAATGTGTTGTCAAGGGCTGGCCTGCTAGCTCAGCAGACTAAAGTGTGCTTAGGCAGAGCCCAGTGGCTGGGGCTTGATCCCCAGAGTGCTGGGCCAGCCCTGCCCTGCGTGTGGTGGCACGTGGGAGGCTGAAAACAGAATCACTGAGTCTGATCTATGTGGTGAGTCCTTGCACACCCTGTAGACCCTCTCCTAAATACAGAAAAGAAAAAATATATTTTCATGTATGTATATATTTTGGTTAGAACCACCCTCCCTATTGTCTTCCTTTCTACCCCACATACTTGTTCTCTTGTATAATTATAGCCTCCCATTTATTTCTGTGTCTTTTTTAGATTTCACACATCAGGGAAACATTTTACTTAGCTGAGTTTGGCTTATTTTGCTTAACATGAAACTCTCTAGTTCCACCCATTTTCCTACAAATGACAGAATTTGATTCTTCTTTGCAGTCAAATAATGGTCCATTGTGTATTTACGCCACATTTTCTTTATCTGTTCATCTGTTGGTGGGCATGTAGGCTAGTTCCACATCTTGGCTACTGTGAATTGTGCCTCAGTACACATGGGTGTGCAGGTATTCCCACAGTATCTGACTTTATTACTTTGTGTATTTATCAAGGAGTGGTATGGCCGGGTCATATTGTAATTGTTAGTTTGTTTGGTAGAGACAGAGTCTCACTGTGCAGTTCAGGCTGACCTTGCTCACTTTGTAATCCATTCTGATCTCGAATTTACAGGGATCCTGCTGCCTGAGTGCTGGGATTACAGACATGCACCACCACACCCAGGCTATGTGTCTGAGTTTTTTGAGGAACCTCCATTGATTTCTATAGTTGGTCTATTAACTTACAATCCCACCAATAGTGTAGAAGTATTTACTCCCATGTTTATTTATTTATTTTTGTATTCTGATGATAATCATTCTGACTGGGATCAGATATTATCTCAGTGTAGTTTTGTATTTTCCTAAGGAATAAAGATGTTGAACATTTTTTCAAGTACTTAGCCATTTATATGGTTTCTTTTGAGAAGTGCC
>PVKA01010396.1:16584-64722 GCA_004027165.1 Ctenomys sociabilis
AAAAAAAAAAAAAAAAAAAAAAAAAAAGAAAAGTTTTTATAGTCTAGATATTAAATCGCAGTGAAGGGTAGCTGGCAAAGATTATCTCCTGTCCTGAGCTGCTCTTCATGTTTGTTGTACAGAAACTTCTTAATTTGATATAGTCTTACGTGTTGATTTTTGCTGTTCTTTCCTGTGGTATTAGAATCCTATTCAGGAAGTCTTTGTCTGTGCCCATGACTTAAGTGTTTCTCCTATGTTTTCTTCTAGCAGTTTCAAAGTTTCAGGTGCTATAACTACATCTTTGATCTATTTTGAATTGATTTTTCATGCCAGGAGAATGATACAGATCTATTTTCAACCTTTTATGTATGAATGTCCAGTTTCTCAGAACTATTTGTTAAAGAGACTTTTCATGCTTTGATCCGTTTGTTAAGAATTGGATAGGGGCTGGAGAGATAGCTCAGTGGCATATGCACCTGCCTGGCAAGCACAAGGTCCCCAGTACCAAAAAAAAAAAAGAATTGGATAGTTGTAGTGTTTCCATTACTTTTCTCATTGTTGGGACAAAATACCTGAGACCCAAAATTAAGAAGGTTTATTTAGCTCACAGTTTGTGAGGTTTCAGTCTATACTTGGCTGGCTCCAAGGCAGATTGGCACATGGCAGAGGGCCGCAATTCATGGTGGCAGCTGACAGTAAAAGCAGCAAGGGCAAAAGGGAGGAACAGTGGCAGAGAGCAAGTCTCTCTTCCTCCCTTATATTGCATTCAGACTGCCTGTCCCAGGGTGGGTGTAGCGCTCACACTCATAACCCCAGAATTGGGTCATAAATTAATTGCATACTCTAGAAGCCTGCCCCATGACTGCATGAGGCTTTGGGGGTGGGGGAAAGCACAACTAGAAACAAACCATAACATGTAGTTACATGAGTTTGCAGGAAGCACTGTCTTTTTATCAGAGGAAAATGGAATAACATAAGTAAGTTAAGAAGACAAAAAAAATATAACTCAAATTTTATGTCCAGCAAAACTGACATTAGAGTGTCAAGGACATAGACAGTCCTGTTAGGACCCTGCAGGGCCTCAAAGAAGATCATCCTCTGAGCCCTTCCCAAGGGATCCACTAGGCAAGCTGAAACAATAAGAACAACTGGGAATATCTGAGTCAGACTTGTGGAGAGTGGTGAGCACACACTTACTTGTAAAACTAAGTGAGGCATAAAACATGGAGTGTATAGTTTATAATGGCTGTTCCCAGATAGTAGACAAGAATGTGACTCAAAGTATAAACTACTTAAAAATGGAGGACAGAGAGAACATATACAAAAATGTCATAATTAATTGCAGTAATTGGTGATATTAGTATTGTTATTCTGAGGCTGTTATATATGTAATGTAAGATATAGTAGGTAAATAGTCATGACATACTATAATCCTAGTATACGCCTCATATTTAAGACTAGGATTTTTGATATAGAATAAAGGAGATACAGTATGTATATGAAAAATTAAGTTTTTAAAGAAACATTTTGAACTTGAATTAGAAATATTAAATATGAATTCCAGATTGTAGGTTTGAAATACCATTTTCTGTTAAAGAACCCAGGGATTCCTGGAAGACTAGTCAACTCCAAGTGTGGGGTTGGAGATGTTCAAGAGGAGCCTGGCATATGTTCCAGTCCCAGGGAGGAAGCTGTCACAGATGGCAAGGGCAATGCCAGAAGGACCAGGAGCCACCAGGAAGACATCTCACTGCCCAGTGATGAGGTGACTTCACCTCCCAAAGGACAATTTTAGTTGACTGAAACCCACCAAACAGTGGGTCACTGCTGGGTGAAGACAGACCAGTTTATTACCTTAAAAACTGATAACTGTGTGGAAATAAACACTTGTTCTTCCTTTAGCTTTTGAACCGGGCTGGATGGTAGTAGATGAGGGATAGTGTCTCTTCATTAGATTAGTTTAACAAATGGAAAAATGAGTGCCAGAACTGGAGTGTCATTGTCTCCTAACCCCAGCAGGTGAATAGATCTGAGCGGTGAGCATCAGCAGCCGCCAGGAGGAGACGCTGTGCCGGTGACAGATGAGGCCCTGCCTCCGCCAGGGTTGCAGAGCGGGCCTGCGCCCAGTGGAGCCTCTGGGCCCAGCTGCTGACTGCAGGACACCCAAGGAGAGAGTCAAGAGCCACGCCTTGGTCAGTGTAGTGTTCTGTAAACAGGCGTTATTTTCTAAGGTGGTTAATCACTTCACAGTCATTTTTTTTGATCAAGGTGCTCTACAGCTTACTCTAGTCCTATCCGATGTTGGAAGCGAGCAGAAAGTAAAGCTGGACTTGTCTTTGTCATAATAGATTGTGGACATCCTTCTAGGCCAATATTCATGATTTTTTAAATAGCTGTATAATATTTCAATGTGGAATGTGCTGTATTCTTTCAGGAAATCCCTTTTAATGGTATTTTTTATATTTTTGCTACTACAACTAATAGTATAGCAGGCATCTATATATGTCTGTACCTATATACTCTTTTCTAGGTTTGTATATGAAGTCTCCCTATATGTATTTGTAAGGATTGTTGTGTTGATAATATGCTCATTTTTCTGGCTGATAATGTCTAAATGCAATGCAGGATGAGAAAAATTACTATAAAAACAAGTACTGGATAATTAGCAATTTTGATTTGAACTGTGCTTTAGAAAATAATGTTACATCAATTACAAATTACCTAAAGGTAATGATTTTGTTGTAAATTTAATATTAAGAGAAAGGATAATATTATTTGTAGGAAATGCACATTGAAATATGGACAAAGAATCATAAACCGCACACTCAGGAGGCTAAGGCAGGAGGATTGTTGTGAGTTTGAGACCAGCCTGAGCTACAAAGTGAGCTTAATGCCAGCCTGAACTGCATAGTGAGACCCTGTCTCAAAAAGACAAAAAAAAAAAAATCATAAATATCTGTATTTTATTTTTAAATGGCTCAGAAAAATAAGTATATGTATATAATTGTATAGAAATAAAACAAATGGGGAGAAATAGTATTTATTGAAGCTAGATGAATTATTGTGAGAGTTCATCTTACTAGTTTTGTAATTTTTTTGTAGGGTTGGTATTTTTTAACAATACAATTTTTAGAATCTAGTTACTGCTAAATAGCTTTCCAAAAAGCATAGAGACATTCATAGGCCCATCAGCTGAGGTACTGCTGGTGAACTGTGATATCTTCTTGTGTAACTGCATTTGAACTCTTCTGAGTCTAGACTTGTCAGATGTGTACTTCCTGTACCTGTGGAAGTATGCAAATTCTAAGGAAACTATCTTCAGGGTTGAGTACTTTTTGTTCTTTGAGTAATCCTGGTCTTGAATTGGTGGAGTGATCTAAATGTGAATTTTAGATTCCTCTGTTATTAAATACACTTCAGATATGTGAATAGTTTTTAAAATTTATTTGGGATTTGGAGAAACCCTTATACTATGGTCATGGTTAGGAAGAGAGAATGTATTCCCCCCACGGTTAGAAGGGACAAATATTATTTTCAGTATATGCAAAAAAACTTTTCTTTTTGGCTAACTAGCTTTCATTTATCCACGTAATACTTCTTTCTTCTTAGGGGCCATGTTGTGAGGTGCTCCTATAGATCTCTCCAGTCTGTAGTGTTTGTTTCTATAGAAGTATTTTTAATATATGGAGATTGATCATTTCCTTCAAAAGCCTGGGCTCTTAGAAGTCCTGGTCAAGAAAAGACTAGGGTTAAGGGAACTATTTTCAGGTGACCAGCTTGCCTGGACATCCTGTATTAAAGTTTAACATCCCCAAGTAAAGATGAGCCCTTAAGGGATCTGCTAACAGTGTTCCTTTAGTCTCCCTGCTGGGCAGTCTTGCTGTTTGGAAACTAGTGTGGGAGCCTGTGTCTCTTATTTCTGTGGAGGTGGTAACAGCCCCTCTGGGGATACCCTTGTTTCCCAGAAGGAAGCTGAGGCATCTCTCCTAGTGTTTGTGCATTTGTGTGTATTCTGGGGATTTCAGGGTGCCCGTGGTCCCAAGAGCTGGCCTTGCCCCTCAAGTTCCTGCCTCCATCCCTACCACTCCCTTGGATTGCTTGTGCCCCTAGGGAAGGATTGCGGTCAGCAACCTTTTAATGTGAGTTGGGCTTTGTAGTAAAATAGCATGACTCTTATAATCTGGTGATTTTTTTTAAATTCAAATATTTTATGTTGTTATAATCTCTCAGTGGACAGTACATCCTTTTTAGTTCAGAGTGGAAAGGATAAAAAGGGCAGTCTCATGAAAGCCCCCATACCACGTGTTCAGGCCCAGCCAGTCTGTTTCCATTGTGATGACCTCTGCTGTTATATGTTTTTAACAAAATACATGCATTTTCTGATTTACCGACTGAACAAACAGCAATCTGGATCTTTGAAACTTGGACTATACAAAAAAGCAGGAAGTGTAAAGTCATCATTTTAATAGATTTTGGAAATTCAGTAGCAAACTCTAAAGCTGATGGCAGGATGGAAAAGCAGTTTTCTTATTTTCATATTAGCAGGACTTTGATTCTCTTCCTAAATGACATTACAAACATCCTGCCGGATCTCCCGGGTAGGGAGTTAACCTGAACTGCTGGAGAGATTTCCAAGGCCCTCTGAGCTTTCAGCTCAGATCTCCTGTTTTGACAAGGTCTTTCTGTTCTCCAGTATGGCATGATTAATCCAAATATGAGGAATACTTGGCTAACAATCTCCATGGTCTGGCATGAGAAATGCTAGTCAGTTTGCACTGCCCAGCACATAGCTCTGGACCCTGTAGCCTGAGTCAGATCCTGTACCCCAAGCCTCTAGGCCTTCAGGCGTACTGGTTGCTTGAGGCTGAGAGTATGTGGGCTAGATCTAGGGTGTGGTAATGTCAGATGCCCTTTTTTTTTTTTTTTTTTGTCTTTTTGAGACAGGGTCTCACTATGCAGTTCAGGCTGGCCTTAAGCTCACTTTGTAGCTTAGGCTGGTCTCGAACTCACAACAATCCTCCTGCCTCAGCCTCCCGAGTGCTGGGATTACACAGATGCCCTTTTACACTGGGGAGATCTACAGGTAGAGGAACTCAGATTCCTCTCAAGGGTTTCCTCCTTCCTGGTGGTATCTTCCTTCTCTCTGTCTTTTAAGCTTCTATTAGTGACAGTGTTTCACCCCAGGCCCATGAGGAGCAGTGACCCTTGGAAGGGGACGAAGAAACTCTCTCCTGAAGCCTGCTGCCTCCTACCTTCAATTCTGGGGTAGTTTGCCTTGGCCTGTGGTCTGTGATTCTCAGCAACTTAGAAATCTGGGCCATCTTTGAATTGTGCCAAGAGCTGACCACCATTGTGCACCTAAGGCTTGGATTGTAGTTGCAGGTGACATATTCTAAGTATTGGCATTTCCTCCAGTTTTTTTCCTCCAGTGTATTTTTGACATTAGGCTTTCTGCTGACTCAGTATAACAGCTCCCTTTCAACTTTAGAGCAACATCAGTGTTGGATGATCAACCAAACCAATAATCCCTTATTTTCTAGTACCTGTTAGTGGTCAGGAACCCTAAATTCATATTCTCTTTAATATGTAAATCTTATTTTCCTATAAGAGGGATTAGTCGCCATTTTCTAGATGTATCCTTTGAGGCTGGGAGAAGTTGAGTCACATGTCAGAGAATGTTGCTGTTAAGTGATAACCAGAGATACTATTTATTAGTCTAAATTTAAATTTATGGTTAAACTTACTTAAGGTTACAGAGACTCAGTTTGTTTCATGGTGTTGGATTATCCCAGGTGGCCTTGTGTTCAGTGCACATAGTCTTATTACATTAATAGGCATCTGAAAGCCGTTAGTCCTCATTTTCCTGGCCTGTTGCAGAAGCCTCTGTCACTGACATCTGGTATCCCATGTGACCTGTGGAGGTAGGTGCATCATGTGAAGTCAGATCAGTCCATGGTTGGCCAGAAGCTTGTCAACATTGATACTTCTCTCACTGTCCCTAGAGGAGCTTCTAACTCTTCAAAGTTGGCTGTGGTAAAGGACAAGTTCTTTCGTTTCCAATCTGTGGAGCACTGATACTTAACCAAATACAAGAGAAATGATGTGGCCATATCAAATTGCTGTAAAGGTTTCCCAGTGCTTGCTCTCAGCTTCTGTACTGATCTCATTGTGGGCTGTTAGCATAAACAGTGTGTGGCCCAAGATTGGTCTCTGGGTGCATCTTGAATAGCACTCTACTGTGTAATTTAGGAGAGGCATAGACTTCAGAAGAAAAATATAATTTCCATAAGCCACAATTTTAAAATAATTTTGAGTTTATAGTAATAGTGTCTCTGGTTAGCATTCTAAGTTCTAATGTTATATCTATAACTTTTTAAAACTACAAAAGTAATTCATGCTTGAAACACCCAAATAGTACAAAAATTTCCAAACTGAAAGTGGTCGCCTTACTTCAAGCCCCACCTTCCAAATAACTATTATCAATTTTTTAGTTGAAACTGTACCCTAACATTCAAGATAGAAGGGTATGGATAAAGATTTATGAAGAGAAAAAAGGGTGGGAAAGATACCAGGAATTCATCCCTGTCTCACCAGTTATAAAACTTGGAATAGATTAAGGACAAATGTAAGACCTGAAACTCTGAAACCATGAGAAGAAAACACAGGGGAAATGCTTTAGGACATTGTAATGGTAGTAAGGATTTTTTTTTTTTTTTTGGTTTTCATGACCCTGAGAACAAAAATAGACAAAGGGAATTGTATCAACTAAAAGCTTCTGCACAGCAAAGGAAATGTCAACCAGATGAGGAGACCACCTATAGAACAAGAGAAAATACAAACTACACACCTAACAAGGCGTTAATATCCAGAACATACAAAGAACTCCAGAAATAAACAGCAGCAGTACCAAAAAACAAAAAAAATTGCTCTGCTAATAAAATGGGCAATAGACTTAAGCAGACATTTTCCCAAAGAAGCCATACAAATGGCCAACAGCTACATAAAAAAAAATGTTGAGCATCATTAATCGTCAGGGGAGTGCATATCAAACTATTGCATTATCTTGCTCCAGGAAGAATGGCTATCACTAAGGACAATGAAACCTCAACAGTTCACATGAGAATATGAACAAATGGGGACCCCTGTGTGTTATAGATTAGTACAGCTTTCTTATAGAAAAGTGTAGAAGTTCCTCAGAAAATAAAAAAGGAGCTATCATAGGATTAAGCAAGCCTGCTACTATGTAGATATCTAAAGGAGCTGAACTCTGCTCTTTGGTGATCACTGTAGCACTGTTCACAATAGCCAAGATGTGGAAAGAACTTAGGAGTCCATTAACTGATGGTGGGGAAAGGAGATGTGATCCATATGCACAGTGGACTAAGGTTTGTCCATAAACTAGAAGGAAGTCCTGTCATGTGCAGCAACACGATGGAACTGAAGCTCATTAGGCTAAGAGAAATAAGCCGGGCATAGAAAGACAAACGTGCCTTGATCTCACTCAGCTGTGAGATGCAGAAGGTTGATTTTGCAAAAGTTGAGAGTAGAATGGTGGCTACCCAAGGCTGGGAAAGTTGTAAGGGATATAGAGGCATGGGGAAATGTCAGTCAGTGGGTTCTGTTGTAAATTAGCATAAAAAAATTCTAGGGTGCTGTTGCACAGTAGGTGATAATAATTATGTACTATATATCTCAAAAAACAGGATTTTGAATGTTTTTACCATAAATAAATTGATAGATGTTTGAGAAGCGGGGTATGCTTCGAGTTGTCTCCTATCTTCTCAAAAATTAAAATATGTTAAGTATCACACATTGTGTACATGTATGAAACCATTACATGGTACTCCATAAACATGTAAATGTTTTAATGTTTTTATGTATTAGTTAAAAATTAATTTAAATTTAATAAGACATATATCCAGCTTTTTACTCTGCTTTTAAAAAAAGTTTTTACAGGGGAACATACAGCTTTTACGAACATGTATCATTTTGCGTAGATCTAAAGCACGGTGATGGCTCTCTCTGATGTCCAGGATTTTCTAACTTCATCTCTTTTTGTTGCAGAGCCAGATCACACTAATGGATATTCCTGTGTTTAAAGCCATCCAGCCGGAGGTCTGTATATTGTCTTTCTTACCCTTGTACTAAAACTGTGGCTGGGAAGAGAGGGTCTAACAGCCATTTTTAGAATAACTCAGTTTCTTGGTTTCTCTCTTGAAGTCTTTATAGATACACATTATTGATTTGTTGCCCATTCTTTGAGCTGGGTACTCTTTTTTTTTTTTAGTTTTATGTATTTGGTGCGGGGTCTCACTACACAGCTCAGATTCATACTGATCCTCCTGTTTTTAGCCTTCCCAGCACTGGGATTACAGGCATGTGCCACCATATCCAGTCTCAGTGGCCAGCTCAATGTGCCAAGGGTGGAGCTGGCACAGCATGTGGATTGAACCTGGGTCCTTGCACTTGCTTAAGAAGGCACTTAGTCCATTGAGCTATCTTGCCGGCCCTGAGATAGGTGCTTTAGTGCCACCCATCTGGCCCATTCTAAACAGCAGCACTGTTGGTTTCCACAGGACTGCATACCTGAGAGCCAGCTTGGAAACTCTCCTCCTTGTCCCAGGCTGCCCTGGATAAAGGTGTTCACTGTCAAGAAGGACATGTGAGGGCAAATTTTCTGGGGAGCTTTATTTTTACTTATCCTAGATTCTGGTGATTTTCTTGTTTGTTTTTGAAATCATTTGTCACAGCAAGTTGTGTACATATTTACATTAAATGCATATGTACTTTTTTAGAAATGATAAAGGAAAAAGAATCCTTTTCTTTTGAGTTAGGGTTTCACTATGCAATTTAGGTTGGCCTTGAACTCACAGTGATCATCCTACCCCAGCCTCCTGAATGTTTGGGTTATAGACATATGCCATTATGTCTGGCCTGGAAAAAAAGTCTTTAAAAACAAAAATTTCTGAGGAACAGAAATTCCTGGAAATGTCTGGCTCTTGGTGTGAAGCTTTAATTTATCTGAGGTTTCTTATCTTGTTAGCAAGTAACAGAAACCCATTTTAAAGACACTGAAAAGGCAGAACAGACACTCACTCTAGGGATATAGGGGCATCATCTGTGGACACAGAGCTCAGGTAGCCCAGGAGCCCCCAACAAGTAGGGGGTCTTTTCTCACCACTGCTTCCCTTGTCTTCCTGCCCTCTTTCCTGTCCACACATGTGGTCCAACTTGACCTTCCTGAAGGTCCATATTTCTGTTATCCCCATTTAAGCTGACATCCCAACACTGAAACCAGCAACATTCTGTCCAGCCCACTGTAATCAAATGTCTAGTCATTATCATCACCTGAGGTCAAGAGGATGTGATCAAGATGAGCAAACACAGATGAGGGACCCAGTTTTGGGAGAGAGGTACAGATTCTGGAAAACTAGGGTGTGAGTGGGGAGGAAGGTCAGAAAGTATCTGTTTCAGTGATGGGACGACTTCCCAAACACTGCTGACTTTACAGTATAGTCACTGGCAAGACTTTGCAGAGGAAAAACATATCCTAGTATATACAGCCAGCCACCATAGCCAGGCCTTCTGAGAGCTAGCACGTATCCTCTAGAAACTGGGGAAGAACTAGTGCCCCTACCTGCACTCAGCATGTATGTGAAGAAGTGGCAACAATTTGTCATTGTGTGTGTGCTGTGTTCATTGGGTTTGAGGAGGATAGGTAGGTATGTATATATATATATAATTTTTTTTTAATTGGCTGACTTTATCTTTTTCTGTTTTGTTCTAATGTGGGTCAGAAAAATGTTTTTTTAATGAACAGTAACAACTTACTAGCTCTTGGGGGTAGCAGTTGTATGGTTGCCTTAGTTTTCACAGAAGCTTTTTCTCATCACGTTAGCTTAGCGGTTTAGATATTCAGGGCTCTGTTCCTGATTCTGACTGTCAAGGGCAGCATGAGTTGCTATCCCTGCCCAGGTTGACTGTGAGAGGGAAGCAGCTAGGGGCTTCTTCTGCAGATCTTGACCACGGCCAAACCATGACACCTCGCGAGGCACTGCAGCATGGGGGGTGCTCATGAAGACATCTTTGTTTCAGGTTATGACAAGACATGAAGTGAAGATGTTTTCCTTCAAGCTTTTAACTCGGGAGAGTGATTCTCATTTGTGGCTGCTCCTCAAAATTGCTAGGAAGCCTTTGAACAGTGGGGTGCCCAGACACACCTTAGACCATGGAATCTGGATCTGTGGGTTGGAATCTGGAACCCAGTCAGCCTGTGTTGTGAAAGTTTGCCAGGTGACTCACACAGAGTAAGGATTCAGAGTGATTGCCTTGAGATATCTGGAGAAAGCCCAGAGTTGAGCTCCTTGGATCTGTAATATATCCATTAAAAATAGAAGCGTTTGTTCCTCATTGTTAAGACTATGGGCAAAAGAAGGACTCTGGAGCTGCCTCAGCTGTTGTGTTGTTAGGAGACAGAAAATTGGAAGTTTTCTTGCTGGGTGCACCTTCCATGTTGTGCCTGGGTCACTTCATAGTGGGAGGGTCATGAATAGGTATGACTTTCCAGGAAGCAGAGGCCATCATCTGAGAGCGCGGGGGGACAATGGGAATGCCAGCTCCCAAGAGATCAGGAAACCTGTGGACTTGTTTCTGTCATCTGTGGTTGTGTATGAGAATCATTTGTGGTAATCTGTAAGAACAAAAACATTCAACCAGTTGGCTGCACCTTCTCCTTAGTTGTTCTCATTGCAGAGGCTGAGAGTGGGCTGAGGGCTGTGGATCAGATTGGTCCATGGTCAAAATTATGAGAACCAAGGTTGCAGTTGATTATAAGATCATAGCAAGTTGATTTGTAGATTCTCCACCTTTATTTTCTTTCAAGGCCTCACACATTCCAGGCAAGTGCTTTACCACTGAGCAACATCCCTAATCCTGTGAAGTCCTAATTCCCTAAGGAGTTGCACTTGCCTGGTTGCCAACTATATTAGTAATTTTCCCATCACTCAGATAAAATACACAATACCCACAGCTTAAAAGAGGAAGGTTTAGTGGGCTGTTGCGAGGGACTTCAGTCCAAAATCTACTGACTCCATTACAGACACAGCATGATGGTTAGGTTGGGTGTGGTGGTGCACACCTGTAATCCCAACACAAGGGAGGCTGAGGCAAGAGGATCATTGCAAGTTTAAAACCAACCTGGGCTACAAAGTGAGCTGAAGGCCAGCCTGAACTTCGAAAAAGATGAAAAACTAAACAAACAAACCCAGCATGGTGGAAGAGCCTGGTGAAGAGAGCTTCTCATATCACAGCAGCCAGGAAACAGAGAGAAAGAGGTACATGGGACAAGAATACATCTTCTAGGTCATATCCCCAGTGACCCACCTCCAACCAGGCTGTGCCTTTTAACAGCACATTCAGCTACTGAGTTCATCATTGATAAATCTACTGATCCAATCAGTTCCCAGTGTGTGAAACTTTAGGGGGAACATTTTAAATCTAAACCATAGCACTGGCTAAGATTATTATCAGTTCAGCCCCACACAGATAACGTAACATCAGCCATAGACCATGTATTTAGGATTTGACCCAGGCTTGTCTGAGCCTAGAGCCTGACTGGTGCAGACTCCACTTCTCCTACCCAGCTTGGTATGGATACAGCCATTGTACCAGGGCTCAGTTATCAAGGACATGGAGTTGTTGGCCCTTCCTAGTCCCAGGAGGAGCTGACTAGGGTATAGATGTGATGTAGACTTCTGGGCTTCCCTGGCAGGCATCAGCAAATCCTTTTAGTTGGGTCATTCTGCTTTCTTGCATCAGATCTCTGTTCCCTTCATTCTCTCCCTTGGGGGGTTGTCATGCTGTCTGACAGCATTCTTGTTTGTGAGGGGCTAGAGCTACTTAGCTTGAAGAAAAGAAGGCTCTGGAGGATTATTCTTCCTCTCGTTGGAGGTATGAAAGGTGTCGAGCAGGCTTTGAGGAATGATGTTGGAGTCTGGACATTTTTGCGTGGTCCTGGAGGAGCTGTCAGTGTGGTGGATTTATACGCACAAAGGTATAACGCATATGTGGAAGTGGGGGAAGGGGAGAGATTGGAATATGAAGACTTCTAAAGACTCCCAGCTGTGGGAGACCTTGAGTCTCTGGTTCTGTTAGAACGGCACCCCACAGATGGAGTAGTGGACAGACCCTTGTCTCTGTGTACCTGGTTGGTTTGCTAGCCCTCCGTATCTAAATACCCAGGGGGTCATTGCCTGAGCCGAGTTTTGGAAGTGGGTGAGTAATGATGTAGAGTGTTGCCGGGTATCCTGGGCTGTGTGCAGGCTCTAAGCCAGGCACTTCAGGGCAGGATCCTCACAGCAACCTTATTGTGCACCTACCATTTCTGCCTTCATCCTACATCAAGGGAATGGAAGAAAACTGTCACCTGCTCTGTAGTTACTATATTAGTTCTCTATAGGTTACCTCAGACTGAGTAGCTCAAGACAAGCATTTATCATCTTACAGTTTCTGTGGAGAGAAAAATCTAAGGGTGACCCAGCTGGGGTCCTGCCTTAGGGCTCCTCAGAAGTGTGCAACTGAATGTCAGCTGAGGCTGGAGACCTGCTTTCGTAGAGGCTCCTGTACAGTGCTTGGTGGATTAGTCCTGGCTGCTGGCAAAAGGCTGCAGCCCCTTACCATGGGTGTTCTTGAGGCTTGACTGTCTGTCAAGTTGTCTGTCAGAATGAGTGATCCAGGAAAGCAAGACAGAGACATGATGATTCTCATGACTTTCAGAGCCTAGTTAAGTCACACCCTGTCATCTCCACAGCTTCCTATTTATTCCATAGATCATACCTGTTCAGTGAGAGAGGGGGTTACAGAAGATCTAAGCACTGGGAATCAGGAATCAGGAGCTGGGGCTTGAGGGATATATTGGAGCTGTCTACCAGAGGCACTGGGTCAGTTCCGAAAGTGTAGTAATTCTTGTTCCTCTAGTCATCAGCTATGGGACCTTTGGTAAATCACTTCACCTCTTTGAGTTTCAGTTTCTGCATTCGTAGAATGGAGGTGCTCAGTACCCACTTCCTAGGTTTACCTGGGAAGATAAATGTGAAATGTGTATGGCCCAAAGGCTAGAAATCAGTGAGTCCTAACCACAACTATTTCAGATGTGCAGTGTCTGCTGGGCCGTCAGCTGTATGGGTGAAGATTTACATGCACAACTTCATATAATCCTCAGCTTACCTTAGGACATGTACTCACAGCTCTGTTTACAAATGAGAATTTTAGACACAGAGCTAGTGTAACTGCCTGGCAACTTGTCTTAGTGAGTGAGCAACGTGAGTGAGGCCTGACCCCTGGCAGCAGGAGTCGGAGTCCAGCACTGTCACTGCCATGTGGTGGTGCTGCTGCTGCCGCTGCTGTGACTATTACCATCGCCTACCCAAAAACCCCTTGTCCCAGTTGCTGACCTACTCCTGGACAAGTTTTTAATCAGCTAGCTGTGGTACATGTGCCTTAGGTTCACCATCACCTAGGATAAAAAGATACCTTCTCACCTGAGTGCCTACCCTGTCACTCGGTCTCCTGTCTTCCTGCCTCCTTTCTCTTCCTTCCTTCTCTTTTTGATTCTTGTTGTTAAGAACTATGTGTATATGTATGGAATAAAATAAATAAAAAATGAGCCCTTATATACCTGTCATCCAGATGAAACAACGATGAAGATATTGCCATACATGCTTCACTTGCATTTTTTCCGTTTTATTTACCTCCAGGAATCTGAAAGCACATGGATGGCACCCTATTATTTCCTTCCTTCAAACTTCTGGTGTGCCTCTTAAAACGTAGTTGTTGTCTAAAGTAACCTCAATAGCATTATTATACCTCACAAGTTAGCAATAATTTGGAATCAAATTGGGGGGAATTTCAGCTTGTGAAGACACCCTCTCTATATCCCCATTGATCAGTGGCTCTGGTGGTGATTGTCTTATACTTTCACTGTGAAGTTCCCCATCTGCCTTTTTGTCTATTGATGATCTTTGCCTGAATTGAGCATTTTATTAAGGGCAGCAAAATGATGGTTTTTTTTTTCCAATTCTGTAATTCCTTCACATTTTTTGCTGAAGTTCTTAAGATTTTTCTTCATTAATTAGAAATATCTGTACAGGACACTTTTATAATTTTTATTATTTTTTCAATTTTTAAAATTATATTTTAAAGGGAATTCAGAATGGTAAATGAAAAGAAAAAAAATTAGAAATAATACAGGATGTCATTAAACAAAATAATAGGAATTTGACAGTGACTATTGTATTACATAATATTACCTTCAGTTGTTTAGATTACCAGATATAGACATGCAAAATTGTGGAAAAAGAGAAAAAAATTAAGCATAAACTGCTTCTTTTAATAGACCAGCAGCAATCAGCAGTATAATCATGCAAGGTATCCTGTATGTATACATAAATATATCCTTTTCCCTTCTTTTGTCCTTTTCTTCATCCCAGTTTTTATTTTGAATTGAATAGATTCTTTACCTTTCACAGTATCTGTTGTATCTTTCATATTTTATTTAGTCATTCAGGTTCTTACACTAGCAAGACAATACATGTGGGTTTGATTTATTTCACTTACCAATATAGTCTCCAGTTCCATCTATTTACCTATAGAAGCTTTGAGCTTATCTTTTTTTTGTAGCTGAGTAATACTCCATTGTATAAAAATACCACATCTTTCTTATCTATTCCTCAGTTGATGAACATTTGGGTTGCTTCCAAGATTTAGCTATGACAAATTGTGCTGCTGTAAACATAGGTGTACATATATTGCTGAATATGATGTTTTCAGTTCATTTGGAAAAATGCCTAGAAGGGGAATAGCTGGGTTGAATGGGATCTCCAATCCTGGATTTTTGAGGAATCTCCACACTGGTTTCCATAGTGGTTGAAAAGTCTGCTCTCTGACCTCTCAGAGTTAGTGCCTTACTTTGGTGTGGAGGTGGTGGTATGTGTATGTTTTGTTTTTGGTAGTGTGTCAATCATAATGAACTTGTGGATTCATATATAGTCTGTGTGTTCAATCAGTTGCAGTCACATTCTTTTTAATGCATAAATTATCTTGTCTTTGACTAATGGGAGCCCTTTGCTATTGACTCCTGAATCCTCTTTAATATGACCCTGTTGAGTTTTCACCTCTGCCTTGCTTTTTAGCCTAGAGGGATACTCAGGTTCATGAGTATTTCCTGCTGCAGACCTAGGGCCAGGCATTCTTTCAGAAAGGTGCTGGTTTCTTATAATGGGTAAAGATATTTAGAAACCACAACCTGCGTGGCAGTTGCTAATGCTGAGTTGCAATTGCTTTTAGACATTTTTTTGGTGACAAAGCTATTACTATTATTATTATTATTAGGAAATATTAGTAATTTTTGCAGTGCTGGAGCTTAAACTTGCACCTTGATTAGGCTAACAAGTTGCTATACCATTGAACTATACCCCTGTCCCTTATTTTTAAAAAAGTCATGACTTAATAGGGTAGGCACATTGTGTCTCCACAAATTTTCCTTGCCCCCTCATCCTTGCCATACTTTTCACAGGAGGTGGAGTATATTTCCCACCCCACTGACTTTGGGTTTGGCCCTGTATCTTGGTTTTGCCAGTGGAACAAACATGACTGTGTGCAGATGCTGAGCAGAGTGGTTACAAAGCAAGGCAAGCTTCCTCTAGGCCTCTAAAATTTCCACTCTTCTCGATGTCCTAGTAGCTATTGCTTATTCAGCCTTAATCCCCATGTGAAGGCATTGCAAATGACCTGAGCTGAACCAAAGCCTAGATTCCACACTAACCCAGCCAAGCCAAGCGAGCCCCTCAGCCCCTCAGAGACCAGCCAAGTTATATCACTCTACAGACCTGGGAACATGCAATAATCTTGTTGTTGTTGTAAGCATCTGAGGCTGAGGGGTTGTTTTCCTGTATTATCTTGTAGAAAACTAAAAAACAGTATGCACTGATCTTTACAATTCTGATCTAACCTTGTTAAGAATTGTTAATTATATATATATATATATATATATATATATATATATATAAATTTTACAGTGAGAAATTTGAATCCTAACAATATTAAGTACTTTTTAAGAATTGGAAGGATCAATATATATTGTGTTTTTCTGTTTTCTATAAGATTATGCAGGAAAACAACCCCTCAGCCTCAGATGTTCACACCATTATTGCATATTCATAAAGTAAAAAGGACAAGAAAAAATTGTTTACTAAAAGCAAGTGTTAATGTTTAATTATTTAACCAATCTAGCATACCTGTGTCTGTTAATCTGAGCAACAGATTTGATGATAAAACTACATAATATAACAACCATTGTTTTGAAGTTCTGTACCATATATTATGTATACATAATATATGTATTCTGTATACATATATTATTGTATGTTACTGTATTTCTGTCTTTGTTTTTGCTTTTACTCTTCAAAATAAAAAAAAAATGCTATTAATATTACTACTAACCAGTATACTACTGGCTAAAGTTTAACATTCCTTGGTAGTTCTGTGAGTAGGTAGCTCTTTGATTCTATCTTTCCTTTCTCTTACCTCCTCCACTTCCAATTAGGCTTTCCTTCTTGGCTTCCCTACAAAGGTTTTTGATAGAAAAGGAGGGTTATACACCTTGGTTTTGGATGTCTGTGTCAAGACTGATCTGGCCACAATCCCAGTTCCTGTGATGCAGTAGATATTCAATAACTATTGCCTGAATGAGTGGAGAAGGGACGAATGACTGAACGAGAGGAGAAGTGCCACTGCTCATTCTCAGGAATGACACTGCTCAGCCTTCTGAGACTGGGTCGGCCCATTGCCAAGGGTGTACCAGCATTGTTACCAGGGTGCCTGTTTTGTGGTATAACCAAAGTTTTTCCTGGTGAGATCAGCTTTTTGAAGATTTAGATTTTCAAGTGGCACTGATCACTGAGGTTAGAACTGTGGCTTTTTATGACTTGTGCTTATTTCTGTGAGCACCATCCTAGGACTCAAAGGAAGCCAGGCAGATAGTAAGTTACAGATTGGCAAAGTATATAATAAAAATGGAGTCACAAATATGGAACCATCATTGCCCTGTACACTGCCAGCTGTAATGAGGGACTAGTTTTATCAAGAGTTGATGAGTTCATGCAGATCTAACTTTATGGCAGAGTAGCTCGCAGCTACTGTTTACCTTGTGGGTGAGGTCAGCCCCTGACTGCCACTACGGTGGATTAGGTTGTAGAGTCTGAGGGGACCCCTGGCTGCCAGGTCCAAGCTGAGCTGCACTATGATGGTGCTCTGCCTAGGAGGTCCTGATGGCAGCAGCCTTCTCAGAGGTATGTTTTAGGGTGGCATTTTGTCTGTACTAGTATTTTCTATCAGATCTATCACTATGCCCAATTCTGAGCCTATGGAATTCAGGGCCTAACAGGCCAGTCTCAATGTCAGGCTGTCATTAGCGTTGCCATGAGACAACATTCAGGGGGCACTTCTATTCTTAGACTGTGCTGGAAATAGATATAGTCTGTCCTTTACTTAGTCCAGGTCCGGTCAAAACTGACGTGCTACTTGCTAACTCTGCACAGTATACTGAAGAATGAGGGCTCTTATTTAATGGCACTGAAGTTGAGTTCTGGTTTTATCCATCCCAGCTTATAGACCATAGGATAAGTTACTGTTTTGCTTCAGTTTTCTCTTGTATGAAGTAAAAGGAAATAATAGTTTTTATATTAGAGGTTTTTATGTATTTAGGACAGGATCTATAGGGCCTACAGGGTGTCACTACATAGATCGGACTTACAGTGATTCTCTTGTTCTCAGCCTCCCAAGCGTTGGGATTATAGGCACACACCACCACGCCCAGTCTTGTCTCAGCACACCCTGGGGGCGGGGCCAGCACAGCACTGTTTTTATATTAGAACAGCCATTCAAAAACTGAATTAGAGGCTGTGGAGATAGCACAGCAGTCTTAAGTGTCTGCCTAGGCAAGCACAAGGACCTGGGTTCTGTCCCCTAGTATCACATGCCATGCTGGCCCCACCCTGAGCATGCTGAGGGGGCCACCAAGACCCAGAATAGTGGTACCTGTCTATTATTCCAGCACTTGGGAGGCTGAAACAGGAGGATCACTATGAATCCAAACTTCGTAGTGACACCCTGTACCAAATACATAAAATTAAAACAAACAAAACTGAATTTAGTGTCCTGTGAACTACAAGTTCCTGGTAACTTGTGGCTACTGTTGTTCACCCATTCAGACTATTGATGTGAGGTTACTGTGAAACAGAATGCTTAGTGGAGTCTGTAGGAGCTAGTGACCTGAAAAAGGCAATACTGATACAGCAGAGTGGCTCTGAGTACTACACTTGGAGTCCTTTAGGCTGAGCACACCTGAATGACTGACAAGCTAAGGTCTAGGACAGACTTGGATCACAATACCCAAAGGGGCTTACTCTGCCTTGGCGTTGGGATATTGATATTAGACCTTGAAAGTTAAGAAGGACCTTGTCTTACTGGCACTTTCAGGAATCAGATGGGAATTAGCAAGACAATTGTGGGCAGAATGAATAATTCACTGAAAAAAACAGATGATGTGTTTAGCAAAATCGAACACTTGTTTTGGTGCCTGTTGCTGTGAAATAAAGGAGAGGTGAGCCAGCTTTTTTCCCTTTGATGTGCTCCTCCAGGTCGTCATTGCCAGGGCACTGCCACATGCCCAGGGAATAGCAGAAATAAGCATGTCCTTCCCTTGCTGGCTGCATCTGGGGCATGCAGAGGTGCAGAGGCAGGTGGCTGGGCATCCAGAGTGCCAGCGGGCAATGGGAGCAAGCTGCAGTGGGCACCAGATTCAGTGGTGAGGAAAGCTGCTTTGAGCATCTGTGTTTGCTCCAGTCTTCTTGCTATGCCTGCCAGCACTAATCCAGGCCCACCGTCATAGTTCCCAGTGATTAGGCCTTCACCCAGTCTCTCATTCATCAGTCTACTGAGTGAAGGCTGAAGAGGAAAGGATGAAAGAGGCCTTAGAGCAGCCCAGCAAGACTGAGGCAGATGTGTACATAGACAAATAGAGAAGAAGTAGTTGAGCCATAGAGGTGTCAAAGAGAGACTGGAGTAGGGCTGGACAGGAGGTAGCAGGTGTGTCCCAGCGGAACAGAGGTTTCATGAGGGAGCCAGGAAAGTGGAGCAGCCAAGAATGGTATACAAGCAGAAAGGTGCAAGTAGACATGGTGTCTGAGGACGCTGAAGGTTGGTTGTGACTAGAGGAATGTATTTAGGTCTCTCCTCCAAGGCCAGAACCATGACCCAGAGTATGGAGCTCTAGGAAACACAGGGAGCAGGGGGGAAGGGCAGCAACAAAGGAGGTAGCAAGAGAGGAGCTTCAAGGCCCATGGCCAGAGACCCAATGGTTCAGCAGCAGGACCTGGCTGTATGAGGTCCCTGACATCTTTTTTGTTTGTTTTTAATTTATTTACTTGTATTTTAACTTGAAGAGTGAAAAATAGCAAAAACAAAACAAATGACATAAACAGGGTAACATACAATACATATGCTACAGATTTTCACAACATGGATGGCTAATTATATATATATATATATATGTGTGTGTGTGTGTGTGTGTGTGTATATTTTATAAATAAAACAATCCAACACAGATCAACAGTCCACAATAGAAGCGGGTTATCCACAGAATTTGTTGATTTGAGCCATTCACAGCTCATTATATTAATATAACTTTATTTTATATACATCCATTTTTACACTTTCTGCTGGATGGTTAAGACCGTGTTAAAGTAAGATCTATATAACAAAAAATGTAACTTTTGTATCAGATAAGGTCAGTCAGGTACCCTCAGTGTTTATCCTGTAACCCTGTACTGCTCTTTGTAGATCCCTTGTCAGTGTCAGTCATGTGAATGAGTCATAGCCATTGCTTGACCAATTTGCTTTCTGTGGAAGCCTGAGAGAAAATTTTTTCTCTATGTGACTCTCTTCCCTGACATCTTTGAGAAGCAGGAAGCATGTTGGAGCTAGGTGGGATAGACACACTGTATCAGGGAAGGCAGTAAGGCTGGAAGGGGAGGCCTAGCTGCCCAACGCGGTGCTGGAGTTGGAGTTATATCACTGAAGTACTTCCAATGGGGAATGACTTGGAGGGGTTTTTATTTTAGGATCTTCACTCTAACCAAGGCAAAACCAAATGGAGTCTGGGAGACTGGTTATGGGCTTTTGCAGGTGGCTAGGGGAGGATGGTGGAGTGGCAGTGAAGAGAAGGGGAAAGCTTAATGCTGGACTGGTTGGTTATGAGGGCACTGTGAGGGTCAAGAAGAGAAGAAGCAGTCTGTGGCCATGGAGGGAAGAATTTGGGGAGCAGAAGAAGAGGAGGTGCAATAAGGAGGCAGCATGTGCCTCCAGAGCTCAGAGGAGGCTAGGAAGATGGTTCTGAGAAGTCACGCAGTATCTCACTAGAGGGTAGGAGGCCAGAAAGCCAGACAGACAGGGGCTTGGAAGACTCTGGAAGGGCTGAGAGGCCCACAGCCAACAACAGGGTGACACATAGATCTGGGCTGGAGGGAGGCCAGCAGGGAGGCCAAGAAGTTAGAGAGGGAAAGGATTTCAGGGTTCAGGGTCTTCAAGGTAGAGGAGCTCTGTCACCTGCCTGTGTGCTGATGGCTCTGCCCTTGGAGAGCTCAGGTGGAATGGAGATGAGGCCTATGGGTCCAGGATGATAGGACACTGCGCAGGAGACTGAGGCCCCTGAGATTGAGGAGGAAGCTGAGAACCAGAGCTGATTGAAGTCAGTGACAGCAGTGTGTGGGGAATCAGGAGCCAGGACAGCTGCCTGGAAGAAAGGCTGAGCCTCTGGCCTGTAAGCTTTGGGAAGTAGGGGACCCAAGTATTAACACCCTCTCCCACTGGGCTTTGGGCACAGGCTAGATGTGCAGCACAACGCAGGCAAAGAGAGGCCCAGGTGGGCAGCTGGTCATTTCTTCATCTCCCTCACTGTCTGGACCCTGGAGGGCAGCTCCTCACTGGGCTTGAGGGAAAGGCAGATCCAGCCAGTGGGGAAGTGGGGCAGCCGAACAGAAGAGTCCTAAGGAGAGAGCACTGTGCAGCTGGAGGCACTCCTCTGGAGTGGCTTGATTTTACCTTCCCTCTGTTGGTCTGGCCTTGGAGACTGTGGAGCCAGACATGGCGAGCATCTGCTGGGGCTTTCTGCTGGCTTTTGGGGTGGAGGGCGCCCTGCACTAATACGCAGTTACCTCTGGCCAGCTGTACACTGAAGTTCAGGGAAACTGCTGTGGGTTCAGGAACTTGACCTGCTGGCCTTTTGTTTGGATGCTTCGCCTGCTCTGAAGGAGGCATTCCAAAACGCCGAGGTCAGTGTTGGATGTGGGACAAGCCCTGTGTGTCCTTGCTGCTCCTTGGATATAGTGTCTGGTCCTTCAAGAGGGGAGGAGCAGAGCCAGCAGGCAGTTGTTTGTGGAACAGAGATCACTTTCGCTGACAATTAAAACCTTTTTCTTAGGTCATTTGCTGGGCACTTTTCTCAGAGTTTCCTTCTAGTGCACACTGTCCAAGCCACTGACAGCCTTCTTCCTCCCTATAATGGCAGATGTGCAATCATGCCCTCCATGATTAGCACTGTCCTTAGCCTCTTTTGGGCCAGACACATCTTTCTAAAGGACTGACCCCACTCCCACCCTGTGTAGTCCTCTGAACCTCTGGCTGCTCCCCAGAGGCAGTCCCTCCTCTTTAGTAATGTGTCAGGCCCTGTCCCAGCCTACTGCCTGGCTGTGTGCACCACCACTGGTTTCCCTCCAAGCCCACCTCCTATAACTGTGCCTCTGCTTAGCGTTTCACTTTGCTCTCCACAGCTGGTTGCAGTTAGAGCTCTTGGGAAGGGAATATGCCCATTGCTCCTGTAGATAGCTTCACGTGTTCCAGAATTCTGACTTCCAAGCCTAACAGGCAGTCTATGATCCCTCTTGGATCATAGACTCCAGAAATGCAGTGGGTATGCCTGTGCTCTTCACCATCTCATGGGCCTGGCACAGTAGCTGGCACTATTGTTACTTGTAGAATGCATAGGACATACTAGTGACGGTGGTAGTAATGTCTGCTTGAATCCTCTTGCCTTCTGTACTGTGCTGCTTCCCTCTGTTCACAAGACAGATCAGGTAATGTAGGGGCGATCCTGCTGTCTTCCATTAAGATCAAGCCCTGGAAAGGATGGCTCCCAGCACAGAAGCCTGAGTACAGTGGTTGCTCTTGTCTGATGTAGCTCTGAGTTCACATTTGTTATTTGCTCTTCATTTTCTAGTAATCACTCTATCTGTTGGGATGATTTCTTGTTATAGTGGAAGCACAATAGAAAGGGACTCCCCTGAACCCCGCACTTGATGAAGATGGATGGAGCTCTGTATCCCTTTCTGGGCCCCAGCAGACCTGTGTGAGGAGTAAGAAGGGATAGTGGGGGCAAGAGCCAGGTCTGCTTGCAGATGCAGGCCAGCAGCACACTGATTCGAGTGAAGCTTCACAACTTTTAAGACTTTTATTTCTCTTTTTGAATGTGCATATGACATTAGTGTTGGTTAGAAGCCAGATTTCCTTTTAAGTGAATTAATAACATGAAACAGAACCTTTGGTGAACAGCTGTTTTCATCCATGGGGACTTGGTCCTGGTGGTGATTTCATCGGTGAGGGAAAGGCTTGTTTGGTTGCAGGAGCAGCTGCATGACTTCAGGCAGTGTGCTGTAGGGGTGGAACCTGAAGTCAGGAAGCGAGGGGTCTGCATTGAAGTCCGCCTCTCTGCCTTTCTGCCTTTTAGCTGTGAGATCAGGGGCAAGTGTGTTACCTCCTGATGTTTCCGCTTCCTCATCTGTAAGATCATAGTGAGGCCATCTCATGGGGCAGTGTGGAGGCAGAGGGCGGTGTGGTCCTGGCCTATGGTGAGCCCTATATATCATTTCTTTATTTTTCAGAGAAGACAGGGATATAATAAGAAAATTGATAAAAAAAGTACTAATAAATTGAGCTTAGAAGAGCCCTGCGGGGCTGGGGAGATGGCTCAATAGAACAAGTGCTTCCCTGGCAAGCTCAAGGGCCTGAGTTCAATCTCTGGATCCACAAAAAAGAAAAAAAGAAGAGCTCTGGATCCAGCAGTATGTACCCTTTCTGTTGCTGCAGTGTTGCCTACTCTGAGCACAGCTTCTCGTACAATATATGATCGATATTGTCAGCATTCATTGACAGACACAAGGCAGATAGAGAAACATTTCTACCTGCATACCTCAAAGCTGAGGAGTCTGGGCTCTGGGAAGAAGGATCTAAGGTCTATAGGTATGAACATGATCAAGGCACTTAATCCTCCTAGGTCTTGGTTTCTTTGTAAAGTGAAAACTATATGAGTACCTCAAAAAATTGGACATGAGGACTAAGTTTTCTCAGCTTTATAAAGTATAATTAACATCAGACAGTGCATACTTTAAAACTTTTTTATTTCAAAATTTTTACTATTGTAGTCCTTTGCATTTCTTTTTTTTTTTTTTTTTTTTTTTTTGTCTTTTTGAGACAGGGTCTCGCTATGCAGTTCAGGCTGGCTTTAAGCTCACTTTGTAGCTCAGGCTGGTCTCGAACTCACAACAATCCTCAGCCTCCCAAGTGCTGGGATTACAGGCATGCGCCACCACGCCCGGCGATGTCCTTTGCATTTCTATATGAAGTGAATAGCTTATTTAAATTGCTGGGGTTTTGATTGTGGTTGCATTAAATATATAGATTATTCCAGAGATAGTTAACATCTTGAGAGCTTGTTTGGAGGTTTTAGCAAGGGAGCACATCTGCTTGTGTACCCTGACTGAGGAAGTGGTCCTCCTCTCCTGGGGTGGTTCCCCACAACTTCAACAGGAATGCACACGGAGTGGTGCAGGAGAAAGGGGACACCCACCTAGTCATGCACATCAGCTGAATCAACCCTGGGGAGCAGTAGTGTGACAGATGTTGCAGCCACATTGTCCTCATGTCTGACAGTTGTCATCTTAACATACTGCATCATCGGAGTCATGAACACACTGAGCATCCCTATAGATGTTGGACTCTGAACACTGTGCATCTCTCCTGGCATTCATACTTCTTTCTTAAACTTGTTTCAGTAATGTTATATAGTTTATTGTGTGTGTGTGTTCAATTTTTGTACATCTTTTATTAGATTCATCTCTAGAATATTCTATTTTCTGTTTATTTTACTATTATTATTTTGTGTTTTTAGGGAAGGGTCTAAAGGGTGTTCAAGGTCACACTACTAGATCGGACTCATAGGATCTGCCTGTTTACAGCCTCCTAAGTGCTGGGATTACAGGCGTGTGCCACCATGCCCAGTCTCAGTTGCCACCTCAGCTTTATAAAGTGCCCCCCGGGAAGTGGGGGCAGCACAGCAGGCCTGGGATTGAATCCCTGGCCTCTGCACCTGCTTGCAGGTGCTTTAATCCATTGAACTATTTGGCCGGCTATTGGAGGATTGTATTTACTGACTTAAAATATTAAACCAACCTTACATTCCCTAATAATGCCTATTTAGTCAAGTTTTAGAATCCTTTCTGTATATTGTTGGATTTACTTTGCTAAAATTTTGTTAAAATTTTTGTCTGTGATCATAATAAGGAATATTGCTCTGTAATTTTCTTGTAATGTCTCTGTCTGGTTTTGATATCATGGTAATGCTGACCTCACAAAATAAACTGGGGAGGATTCTTTGTTTTTCAGTTTTCCAGAAGAGTTTGTGTAGAGTCAGTCTGATTTCTGTCCTAAATATTTTGTAGATTATTACTAGTAGAGCTTTCTTGGCATGGAGTTGACTTTGTATAAATTCCTAAATGTTTTCCCTTTAAATAGACTTGGTATGCTGTTAGGTTCCTAGCAAAGGTGGGCATAATATATAGAGTTCCTGTGTATTTCCTTCCCCACAGCCTCCCCACCAACGTGGAAACATCAGTATCACTCAGAGACTATACTGTGCACTAGATTCACTTTTGGTGTTTTACCTATTATTATAGTGTCATACTGAATAGTCCCACTACCTCAGAAGTGCTCTGTGCTCCACCTGCCCATCTTTTCCTTCCCCCAGTCCCTGGCAACTACTGATCTTTTTACTGTCTCCAGTTTTGCTTTTTCCAGGATGTCATGTAGTCTTACCTTATTTATAACCTTTCTGTCTTGGCTTCTTATTTATAAAGTTTTTATGAATATCCCCGTGCAGGTTTTTGTATGTATACCTGTTTTCATGTGCTCTGGCAAGTATGAAGCAGGATGATTGCTATCTCATTGTGGAACATGTCAAACTATGAGTTGTTTATTTAACAGGGAAATTGCCATTAGGGTTATCATTATCTATTTTTAGCAAGCTACAGAGGTTATCTCTTCTAAATATTTCTCTTTGCTATTTATCAAAAAAGAACTTGATATTCAGGTCAGTTTAGTAGGTGATGCTGATTTTTTTTTTTTTTTTTTTTTTTTGTCTTTTTGAGACAGGGTCTCACTATGCAGTTCAGGCTGGCCTTAAGCTCACTTTGAGCTCAGGCTGGTCTCAAAGTCACAACAATCCTCCTGCCTCAGTCTCCCAAGTGCTGGGATTACAGGCATGGGCCACCATACCCGGCTGTGATGCTGGTTTTCAGAAGTGATTGTACCAGTTCACATTCCCATGAACAGAGCTGAGTTTCCTTTCTTTAATGTCTGTCTCAGTTACCTTTTTCTTGTTACTGGAACAAAATACTGGCACCCAAAATTAAGGAAGGAAAGGTTTATTTAGCTCACAGTTAGTGGAGGTTTTAGCAAAGGGAGCCACAGCCGCAGCTGCTTCTAGCAAGCCTTTCTCCCTTCCTTCAGCGTTGACTAGGAAGACTGCAGCTCCTCCACCCTTCTTCAGTTTCCTTTTGTATCCTTTAAGTAATGAGTCACTCCAGGACGGGGCCTCCACGACTTAGGGTACAGAATTGCTGAGCCCCTATAGCTAAGTTTTTAACTTCTCAAGTTGAAACAATGTATTAACCACTACAGTGTCCTGGTCAGTACTTGGTGGCATTAAAGGCTGAACCAGCAATGAGTGGAGAGCTCCCCTCTGTGAGCATTTCCCTCCTTTCTGGTGTCCTGAGTGATCAAACCCTGGTGTTTTATTTGTTCCTTGTTAATTTTAAATAGCTACATTTTCGTTGTTGGAATTATTCGATTTTTGTTGTTACTCCAATACCAATTACTGTGTCATAGAATAAAAAAAAATCCTTTTATTTTGAAAACTACTTTCTATGTGAAATTATTTTCAGATTATATTAAGGTATCATTCTACTCCAGAAGGTCATAGGATGACAAGAGATGCTGTATCACATGTGTCTGGGAAATGTCCATTTGCATTGCCCATTTTGAGTGGCTAGAATATTTTCCCTTTGAAAGGGTTTATGAAAATGTATCTTACCTTTAGGACTGAACACGTTTATGTTTCTTTTTTATTTTTAAAATATTTTTAATTTTTATTCATTTTAATCAGAAAAAAAAGATGACATAGTGAAACAGTTTCAAAACAGTTTAGCAGGACAGTTACAATAGTTAATATGTTGCATATTGTTGTCCTTGTAGTAGTTATTCAGAGGATAAGATACAAACGTGATATCTTGTCTAATCCATATTAGTACAAAACATTTGTGTTTCTGTTCATCCTAATAGAAGTTGAAAAATGTCAAGTGACATTTTACGTAGTCTTTGGTTTTGCTTTTGTGACCAGGCTGTTAGGCTGCAGTGATAGGATTCTTGTTGGTCGGCATTGGGTACCTGTGGGAAGGAAGGAACACTCGTATCCTGAAGGCTTGACTTGGAAAAGGCTGGACTTTTCTAAAACTTTGATGTACCTTGACCCAACGGCTTGTTTTGGAATGCCCTTCAAAACTGCTTTGTGCATTGCCAAGTAAAGGTGGCTGCTCTGACAGCTGACAGCTTGATGGAGCCACATAAAGTGAATGTGACTGAACTGAGTGGTGCTGTGGAGTGGAAGAGGAGCTTAGACCAGTGCCTGTGTCAAACGAAGTCTCCTCTAGAATGTCTTACTTCTCTTCTGGTATTCTGAGATTCCTCATGGAAAGAATTGGTGGCTGTCCGTTTCTCTTGAAATGTGTTGCATGAACTGCTAATAACAATCTATGAAATTAGCTCCTGTTATTTTACGTTGCTTGCATAGTGTCAGCACAAGAAGAATTCTTATATTGCAGATACCTTTGAGAAACTTTTGTCTTCAAAATTTTTTGCCAAGCTAAATTCTGACTGAAAAGACTGTCAAGGCTCTCCGTATAGAGGGAGCATCTGCTTTGTCTGGAAAGACCTCTCACATTGCAGCTCTCGGGGAGCAAGAAGGCCCACCTGCCACCGTGGCTGGACTCTGCATGCTAGAGTGCACTGACATCAGACTAAGTGCTCCTGAAAGCCTGCTTTGAAAGCCTGTGATTTCATCAGAGCCAGATCCTGAGTCACTGGCTTCTCAGGAGGTTTTGTTATGAAATGGAGCAGAACAGAAAGCTGCTTCAACTACAGAAGACTCCACAGGCTTTCCAAAGGACAAGTCTTGAAGTACTTGACTGAACTTTAGACTGAAATTCTACTTTTTTCTTTGAAAGGAAAGGAAAACCAACAAAATATAGAAAGGAGAGTTTATTTATGGCTTGGCTTACTTACCAGCTATTTTTGGCTGGTAAACCATTCACTATTGTAGGTGCAGGAAAATGGGGTTATGCTGTCCTACAGAAGAAAGGACTGGACCAGGGCAAGCCCATAGACTTCCTGCTGCTGAAGAAAGGCTTGTGTGGCCTGGGAATGGCAGAATCATGTCTGCCTGCCTCAGCAAAAATACCAGAGATCCAGATGTGCTCCCTTTTTCTTTGAAAGGCTGCTTCTACTCCATGAAATGTGCAGAGGGAATATGGGCTTACAGTCCTACTTGGAGACAAGCCATGAAGGAGACCTTGGTGTTGCCTTTCATCAGGGACTTGAGACCAAAGAGATGGGTGCAGCATTGATTCAGCTGGAAAACCCTTGGAGTTACCCGTTGCTTTTTGGCCCCTGACATACACTGATGCTGGCCAGTGGGCTTCAGTAGCAGTGTTTTGGGGTGTACTGCCTTCCCTTGGGAGTCTGGTTTTGAAACCTTTGTTGGGCTCTGAACAAAAAGTGAAGTTGACTAATATCCAGGTATTATGGATCAAGGAGTGTTTAGTATGTTGGTGTCAAGGAATGTTTTCACACTTCCAACTTTATGTAATCACTAATTACAGCTGTGTTTGTTGAATGTTCATTCGATGACAGGTACTAGTCACATAACTGCACGAACTAGCCTATTGAGTATTTATCATATTCAAAGAAGATAGGCAGTCTTATTACCTTTATTTTTGGTTGAGGACACTGAGGCCTAGAGAGGCGGACAAAAGTATCCAGGATTAGTCAGTGGTAGTTAGATACAAACTCAGGTGGTTAGCTTTAGGGTCCACATATCTACTGCATAACTTTCTCATGCCAATCTGCAGTATGTTCTGCCTTACTAGTTGCATATTGTTCTTACTCACAACTTGGATTTCTTCTTTCTCTCTCTCTCTCTCTCTCTCTCTCTCTCTCTCTCTCTCTCTCTCTCTCTCTTTCTTTCTTTCTTGTTTTTGAGACAGGGTTTCACTTTGCAGTTCAGACTGGCCTTGAATTCACTTTATAGCCTAGGCTGACCTTGAACTTACAGTGATCCTCCTGCCTCAGCCTTCCAAGTGCTAGGATTATAGATGTGCACCACCACACCCAGCCACAATTGGGATTTCTTTTGATTCTTTTTAGAAAGTTCACATTTAATTTTTATACATGGAAGAGAGAGGGAAGGGAGAGCAAAATCATCTCTGAAAGAGGTTTATGTTTAAGTTTAATGTTGAGATAAATTGTATACAAAATGTAACATGCCTTTCTGGCCACATTTTACTGGAGAGGGAGCTCCTAACTTTCACTAGATCCAAAGATTCCTAAGACCAAAGGACCAGGATTTCATCCCAGTTGTCTTTGTCTCTTAAATGTTTGTCATAGTGCTGGACACTTAGTATTTGTTCTGTGCATTTTCATTGATTTATGGAATAAAAATTGCTGTATTTAATAATTAAGACTCCGTTATCTGAAAATGTACTTTTTAAATACATTTGGTTCCAAACTCAGTCCACAGTTAGTTGTTCTGTCCCTTTTGTGTCCCTGTGACTACTTGGGATCTGGGTATGCAGAGGTGAATAAGTTAGACTGTCATCCCCTCTGCTCCTTGCACAGCATCTGTGGGCGAGGACACACAGCTAGCAGAGATCCCACGAGAAGGGCAAGGGCTGCCTGGGATTCACCTGCTGTAGCACGCAGAAGGAATATCCGTGTGGTCTTTGGTGAGGTGGTTCTGTGAAAGTTTGTCTGAGCTAAGGTCTGTGGAGTGAGGTGGAATCGGCCAGGTGACTGAGAAGAGGAGGAGGGTTTCAGGCAGAAGGAACATTATATGGAGGCCTGAGGTGATAAAAGATGAGGAAGACAGTGAGTCCAGATCATGGCTGGTCATACTGTGATGCTCACAGATGAGCTGAGAGCTAGTCAAGAACAGTGACAAAAGACCCTTGTGTCCCAGCTCAGCCCCTACCCCTGACAGCAGTGGCAAGATGCTGAAGGGTTCCTGTCTGGGAGGGCTAGGAGGAAAGTTGTATCACAAGTCATGCTCTGACTGCTCACTGGAGGATGGCCCAGTAGGCATGGCAGAACAGAGATTACCACAGGGTGTAGGTGAACAATGCTGTGGTCCACCTGAGGACATGAATGGGATAGGGTGGTCCATGAAGGTACAGACTCCCGTGGTGCCAAGTGGGATGTGGATGCTAGGAAAGGAGGAGTCAAGGACGGCTCCCAAGTTCCTGGCCTGTCCACAGGGTGATGGAGTGGGGTGCATGGCATGGAGTCTGCACACAGTGAACTTTAGTCTCTTGTCAGATACCCACATGAAACAATACCTAGGAGTACGGGTCTGCCAATAGAATAAAGCAGGATGAGCTAGCTAGTCTATGGACCTAATTGCATGCGCTGTGGCAGGATTCTGGAGGTGCTGTTCCTGACTCTGCCTACAGGAGGATTCCTAATCCTATGAAGGCACCTTGGGAGCTAACTTGGTATTGGAGCCTCTGGAGTAGTGGTAGAGTCCCTGAGACCTGTGGAGAAAAGTTCTTGTAGGGGCATCCTTGGGAGAAACTGTGCTGAGATGAGGTAAAGTTGAACATTTTGAATAGGATTCTGGGTTCTCAGAACTCTCCAAAAAAGAAGCAGAAGGGTCAGGGCTATAGTGCCTTTTGTTTGGGAGGATTGTGTTGCAACCTGATTAATACCATCATGCACTGTGGTACAGAAAGAGCCAAGTTTAAGATCCTGCTGCACTGCAAACTAGGTCTTCCCTAGTGCATCTATAAAATGGTGGTAGTAAGAGTATCCACTCCTTAGGGTTGCTGGGAGGATTCATGTGATAGCAAATTTAAATTCTTTCCTAACATTTGGGGTAGGATGTACTCTGCTCAGTGAATGGTTGCTGCTCTTCTAGTACCCTCTTCTTCCTTCCCTTAATTGTGGTGTTATCATTTCCCAGGCAACTCTGAAATGTAGGAAGGGATGAGTCTTGAATTCCAGTCCTACATGTTTTAGCAGGTCTGAGCTTGTTTTCTATATTTTAACAAGCTCCCAGAGGCTTACTTACACATGGACCATTTCTGCACAGTGGTACCCAGTGATACAGAGACATATGCAGGTTGCTCCCAAAGAATACACTGTATGAAGTGTATTCATACTTCATTAAAAAGAAACTTGGGAGTCCAGAAACAGCTTCAGCAGGTTAGCTACAGGCTGCAGCAGCTTTCTGGTGTCTCAACTTTCACAGCTCTTCATTCCCCTCTTCTCCTTCCCCCCTAGACTGCCCCCAGATCGTCCATCTGTCTTCACCATGCAGAGCAGCACAGATTCCTCAGTGCTCACTGCCAAATGCACATTCTCAAATCCCTCATGGTTCCCAGCAGGAAAGAGCATCTACTATCAAGGTCATTCTTCATAGAAAGTCAAAGCATAGCTAGCCTTTGGGTATAGGAGAGAAGTCTAAGTTCATTGTTTATATTGTTAGTGGCCATACATGTTTTTCTTTGTGTTTCCTTTATCTAGGACTTAAGACAGTGGTGGTGCACCTGTGGCATGCAGGCTGTTGCCAGCTGTTTGTTACCATTGAAAGCTCTAAATGTTCACCATCGCTGACCTAGGAAAAGCTAGTCAGCAGGTAAAATCTGCTGAAGGGATTGTGATCATTGGTTTTGTTGTATGGCCTGTCTCCAGTGTCTGCCTGGATTTCACCTGGCGGTGCGGATCCCAGAGAGGTAGAGAAGCTCAAGAGCCTGACAGCACTAGGAGCCAGTGTCCTGCATCAGAGACTTGGTTCTTGCCATTTATTGCTATACAGCTTTGAACAATTTATTTTACTTCTTTGAGTCTTTAAAGCTACCTCTGTTCACTTAATACCCTTGAAAAAAATGTCGCTAGCCTATCTGTGGCATGAGCTACTGTCTTATTCTCTGCCCTTCCCACTTCCCTGTAGGATTGCTGCCATTGTAACTCAAAGCTCTGTAGGGAAGCAAAGCTATCCTCTGGAAACATCTACACAGATCCTAGAATCCCTCACAGCTGGTAGACATGTCCTGGGCTATGGTTCCCTAGCCCTTACTTTTCCAAGGAGTTCCCTGAGGACCTGTTTGTTTCATTTTCTTTTTTTTTTCAATTCATTTATTTATTACAGTGTCTCTTTTTTTTTTTTGTGGGGGTAGGGGAGGGGCTGGCATGGCATGTGGTGCTGGGGATTGAACCGCGGTCCCTGAGAGGCACTTTAGACTGCTGAGCTATCTTGCCAGCCCTGTTTGTTTCATTTTCAAGCAACACAAAACTAGGCCAGTTTGACCCAATGGGGAGTGAATGTGCTGGCTGTGAGCCTCATGAGATGTCTCATAGAAACTGGAGGTGGAAACACACTGGGTAAGTGCTAGGTACTGGTCACACTCTTGTTCTTCCTCACCCTGTTGCCTCCCCTGGCTTTCTACTGCTTCCTGATCTACAGGGGTAGCAGAAGATAGCTGCTGTGGAGTTCCCACATCATCGGGACTGACTCATTTTCTTTTCCTCCACCTGTACTTCAAGTTCTTACACCAGGAACTAGTCATTGGGTCAGGAACACGTTATTGTCACACAGTGTCTGCCTGGATCCCACCTGGTGATGGAGTTGGGGTGGGGGAGGGGTGTGGATCCCAGAGAACTGAAGTGGCTCAACAGCCTGGTGGCACAAAGAGCCAGTGTCCTGTAGTCCCCCTGGCTATAATATCATTTCCTTCTTAGAAAACTTCCAGCTCTGAGCCCCATCTACTCTAGGCAGTACTTTCCTTCCACATTCAGGTCTCAACGGGCTTCTACATGGAGCCAGGGAGGGCAGCAGCAGGGCTGGTGGGCTAGGAACCTGCAGTGGCATTGGCTGGCAAGGGAGGCCCCTGCAGATTAATGCCTTCATGCTGCTCCCATTACCACAGCCTTTGGTTTTACATGGCATGGTCAGCTGTGGGGATATTTGGCTGCTAGGAGGTGAACCTTACATAGCTACTGTGGTTAAGGAAGGTCTCTTCTGTGGGAGGCTGCTCTGCGTCTCTGTAACTCTCCTGTAGTCACTGAGGTGTTGGCTCCTGTGGGATGAAAATGGTCCTCTGGTGGATCCTAGGCAGCCTCTGGCTAGCGTGGCCCATCTGGGTTCCATTGATGCCCAGACCTCCTGGAAGGCAGGAGGAGTTCCAGAGTCACCATGATTCCTTCTTTCTGGGTGGCCATGGTGGCAACGGCCAGCACAGGGGCAGTGAGGGCCTGCCTGGTGACCCCAGGATATGTCTCAGTACAGATAGGCACCCTTCCTCTAGACTCTCAAAGTTCAGTGGGGAGTGTTTGATAAATTGTATGGCCAACTAGAAAAATTGCTTTGTAGATTCTTCACTTATATCTAGCTCATATGTAAAAAGCCATTTTGATCATTATAACTAGATTTGTGCCTGTACTCAACTGAGACAGTTAGGTTGACTCTCACCCTAAGACATTTAAAAACTAAATACTTTTTAATAGGCTTTGCATGCCAACACTTGGGCTGCATGTCAGAGCACACAAATGGGTTTGTATGTAATAGGTAATGGACTGGTCCCTGGCCCCTGGCCTCCCTCTTACAGAGCCCGTCCGCCTGTAAATACTTGGGGTTGCCTCATTGGCATGTCAGCATGGGGTGAGAAGAAGCCAGATGATTTTACAGTCCATAAAAGCAAGCACCAGACATGCTCCAAAATTCATTAGTGTTTGCTTGTCATTACAAATAGCCTGTGTTGTTTGCCTTCTGACTAGACGGGCTGCTGGGCAGGGCCCAGCTACAAGGTGTGAAGGGCCCTGAGGCCCAGGCCCTCCTGGGAAGGAAAGTTTAAAGCAAAGCAGCAATTTATGATAGGAGATTGTTTCTTTCTCCTGAGTATAGGTATTAAAAGTTTGAATCTTTAGACTCAGACTGGCATTTTCTTCCATGGAAAGTATGAAATTTCTGAATAAAACCTACTCATTAAATTAGTTATGCTCTCTTTTTTTTCTCCTTCTGCATTACTATAAATGTTTTAGAAGCAGAAAGCTCCTCAGAATGCCATGCCCAGTTTCTTCCTGGGCAGCCGAGTTTGCACCATCTCACCCTGAGCCTGCTGGGCTTATTTCTCCACCCCTGGGTACTCTGGGCCCAGGCTTCGGCCTGCGTGGTGTCTGGAGGAAGACGATGTGCAGGGGTCAGACACTGGAGTGGGTCAGACCTTCCATGTAATCTTCCTGCTTAGGCTTTCCTGGGGCCTGCTTGGGCGGCAGGGTCCATGCCCAATATTTAGTTGTTCAGCACATGTGGACCGGGCGTATATCATGTGCATAATTCCCTGTCTGATATTTCTTGGACCTCAAGGTGGATGAGGAACCCTAGTCTAATGGGAAAAGTCAGAGAGTAATTTGCCTCGATGGTTTACACTAAGGGAGAAAGGCTGAGGGCTACCTGAGTGGGAGCCTGCTACTTCTAGCTGGGACTTCTTGGAGGGGGTTACCATTTGTTCATGGCCTGGAGAACTGACATAATTGGGACAACAGACAGGAAGGAGAGAAGCTTGAATACAGGTAGGGCCATGGGGTGGAAAGAGGCCTTGTGTAGGGACCAGTGAGCAGATGAGTTCAGGCAGAGCAAAGGAAAGGTGAAGAGTGCTGTGGAAAATATGATGGGGGCATAGGATGGGTCTGCTGAGGAGCCTGGACTGCTATACCTGGTGCCCTGGGTGGTGGGCCCTTGGGCAGTGGCACAGGAAAGGAGCCAGTGATTTACTGGGAGCTGTGCTTCCTTCAACAAGCTGGACAAGTGACAAAGTCCTGCAGGCCCAAAGCTTAGCATGCCCCAGGGAAAACCTGCCCTGCTTTCTCAGATTCCTGCCTGCCCTGGCGTGCCTGCCACCTTGTCCAGTCAGAAACGTCATATCTGGCTGTCACTGATGACTCCTCTGGCCCACATTATCTGCTCCCAGTCTCCTACTGTGTACCTCCCTGTGTCCCAGTGTACATCATAGTACAGGCTGCCCTCTTTCCTCTCTTCCACTTGGCAGGCATCTCTATACCCACATCTTCCCCTCCTATTCTGAGGCCAGCCCCTCCTACCATGCCACCACCCCTAGTGGGTTTTTTTTTTTATAGACTATCCACATCACTGAGCCTGTTCAAACTTTCCAGTGGTTTCCCCAGAGCTCTAGGGCTTAGTCCCAAGTCTCTAGGATGGATGTGCAGGCCACGTGAAAGCTGGCTTGTCTTTTCCTTCCAGCCTTCCTCATGCCCTCCCTCTGTACTGCTCTGCTTCACCTACTGTGGGCTCCTCCTAGGCCCTCGATTGCTGCCTAACCTGCATGCTCTGCCACCCCCCTGACTCCACTAAGCCAGCTCTCTTATGGTCTCTGTGCTGCAGAGTTGTCCTTAATAACTTAATAACATGTTTGTAATTGATGCCTGTGGTCCTCACTGAGGGGCAAGGCTCCTCTTCCCTCTGTCCCCCAGAGCCATGTAGGTCAGTATTACTGATTGGGGGGAACCCTGAGGTGCATGGAGCAGGCCAGGCCTGAGGTTGGGAATGAAGCCATGGTCTCACTCTCTGCTTTGCAGAAGGAGTCTTCACACCATGGAAGCCTGGAGGCTCCAGTGTCTGAAATCTTCTGCACACTTTTATTATTTTTTTTATTTATTTTATTTATTTATTTATTTATTTATTTTTTTGTCTTTTTGAGACAGGGTCTCACTATGCAGTTCAGGCTGGCCTTAAGCTTACTTTGTAGCTCAGGCTGGTCTCGAACTCACAACAATCCTCCTGCCTCAGCCTCCCGAGTGCTGGGATTACAGGCATGCGCCACCACACCCGGCTTTTCTGCACACTTTTAAATGAGTATTCTATAGACCAGGCATTGGAAAAGCTGGCTTTTCCTTTTAGCCTTTCAGGAGAGGAAATAACATTTCTGAAAGTACTGTGCCTCCTGATCTACTCACACACTGGCCATCTGTGGTCATCATCAGAGTGTACAAATGTTAAAATTGCCCAGTGCCTCTGTAAGATGTTCCACTGTACAGCCATTGCTGGAATCAAGTCTGGCTCTGTTTCTAGAAGTCTCACTCTGTCCAGGGCCTCGTGTCCAGGAGCACGTTCCTAGGATGAGGAGAAGGCTCTTCGGGTGTGAGGTGCTGAATGAAATGACCATCTTGCCTGTGGAGTCTCATCCCACGTCTCCCCCACAGCTGGCCTTACCGACCATTGCAGGGAGGCACAGGGTAAGCATAGGCCAGGCCAGGCTCAAGCCCCCACACCACCTCCAGTCACATCAGTTTTGTTTTGCTTTTTACTTTTTGACTTAAATTTTTTTTTCAATCTTATTTATTTATGTATTTATTTGGTACAGATTCTCCCTACACAGTTCAGACTCATAGTGATCCTCCTATCACAGCCTCACCGAGCTGGGATTACAGGTGTGTGCCACAGTGCCTGGTTTCCTTGGCCAGCATGGTACATCCAGAGTTCTCAGGCCAGCAAGGCATGGGGTACCAAAGATCTAACCTAGGTCCTTACACTTGCCAAACAGACACTTAGACTGCTGAACTATCTTCCCAGCCCTCATTTTGACTTTTTGAGACAAGATCGCACTCTGCAGTTCAAGCTGGCTTTGAGCTCACTTTGTGGCCCAGGCTAGTCTCAAACTGAAAAAGATCCTTCTGCCTCAGCCTCCCAAGTGCTGAGATTACAGGCCTGCACCACCACACCTGGGCAACACATCATTTTCTACATCCCTTATGCTTTTCTAAGTGAAGGCTGTCTTTTCCTGGCCCCCTATCTGATCATAGTACCTTGTTCCCCAGTTTCCACCCACAACCCCTTTGTATAAAAACTCAAGCTGTCATGCCAACCATTTACTACTTGAATGAACTTGCTTAAATGAAATTGATCTCATGGGCCTCTGTCCTCACCCTTAAAATTAAAACTGTTTCCTCTCTCCCCTAACCTCTGTCCCTTTCTTCTCTTCTTTTTCTTCTTCTCTCTGTGTTCCTGTGTCTGTCTTTTTCAGTTTGCCCTGGTCATCTGCCCCCAGCCTCTCCCCCCACCTGCTACTTTCCTGATCTCTAGCTTGGCCCCTCCATGCGCATCCAAGACATTTGGGGAAGGCACCTGCTGCGGTGGGCCAGGTTCCTTCCTGCAGTCATGTCAGAGCACACTGCTCCCCACTCTTCCTACTTTTCCTTTGGGTACCACAGGGTGTCTTTCAGTCATGTAGTGATGGATATTGGATTGGATTAGATATTACTAAGCTTCTAAGAAGTTTTCTGTTTCTTTTTAAAAATCTCAAATACATATTATATCTTGCCAATTACCATTTTAATATATATTAGAAGGATCAGATCACTTTTTCTTAGAATTATCAGTATACTTCTTTGATTATTAATATTAGTATTTTCTTAGACAAACCCATCAGGCTTAGGAATTCTTTCCATAATTTTTTTTGCTCTGGAATAGATTAGTTAGTATAAGAGTTATGTATTCTTTAGAAGGCTCATAGAAGTCACTGGTATGTTCAAGCGGCCATGAAACTATTAGGATCACTCTTACCATTTCCTATGAACTGGAAATTTCATTTTATATTTCCCATAGTGTTCAGAAAGTCCATGGAGTATGTGAAGAGCAAGATTAAGAAAGATTGGCTAACACTGAGAAACATGATCACCAGGTTTAAATTGCAATAGAAACCAATCAGTGACTAGCAAATTGCAAAAAAACCAAAGCAGTAAATTAAGAGATAAGCTAAAATTTCCTTTAAAACTCAGAGGAAAGACAAAAGAAATGTGATAAATATTTTCTAGGAGATGTCATGTGGGTATCAGAGAGTCTGAAAAAAAAGGAATGGAGCAGATGGGAGAAAATGTTTATACTGTGTTAGGGACAGAAGCAGATTGTAAGACCACAGAGCAGCAGGAGCTCACGGGGGGCAGCAAGTGCGTGTGCACATGGGGGTGTTCTGTGGCCATGGGTCCTGGCTCTGGAGACCAGCAGGCTTGGGTTTACTCCTGGCTCTTACCTTGACCACACATGGGGATTTGAACATAGTGCTGAACTTCTTGAACTAAGTTTCTACTTTTTGTCTATAAAATGAGGTAATAATAGCACCTGTCTCATAGGACTGTTACGAGAATCCAGTGAGTGATGAATAAAGGTAAAATAATTGATGTTGTATCCAGCAGTCCCTGGGTCATTAGTACGTGTTGACTCTTGTTAGTATAGATCAAATGTAAGCTTTAGTTTTCTTTCATGTTAGTTTAAATTTTCTTTATTGTATGTTCTGTATTTTTTAGGTTTTCTGTAATGATTAGGTCCTTAATCAAAAACAAGTTGTACTCTTTTCTTAAGAGAGTATCTGAATGATATATTTGAGGGAAAATATTTCACAAGAATAGGAAGAAAGGAACTGAATATAGTCCCCAGTGGAAGAGCAAGAGAGTAGACATGTGGCTCTGCAGGTCTTTATCTGGCCTGTTAATCTTGTCAAGCTGAGCTGCTGGCAGCTGCTCTCCATCCTGTTAATTGGAGGCCTTTCTCTGTCACATGGGTGGAAGGCTGTTCGCAGTGCTGCACTTGGCTGACACCCGCCTCAGCAGCTGGCTCTAACTGTGCAGAGCTGTATAGGAGTAGACTTGGACAGGGGGTGTTTTGGGAAGTATGCATCATCCTCATGACCCTGAATCTAGTGCATGTTTTCTAAGCAGACAGTAGTTTAAGGATTTGATGGAATGGTAGTGATTGTAAATGAGTTGTTATTCTATAGAAAGGAATAGGACAAAAAGCTGAGAAAAACAACTGCTTCTGCCTATAATGATTCTATATGTTATTATCCATTGAGTTTGCTATTTTTTTTTTTATATGAACAATGCGAACTGGTGTATTTTTTCCCTTTCAGAGAGAGAGAGAGAGAGAGAGAGAGAGAGAGAGAGAGAGAGAGAGAGAGATCCTCCTGGCCCTTGTATGCACCCTGACTTTGTCCCCACTGATTTTGCCTATCATGTGGTTTGTGAGGAGTACTCCTGAGGTCTTAGGGAGGTCAACATGTCCATTACTACCTGGGCATAGCCTCCAGGTGTTTGTTTCAGGTCATTAAAGAATGAGAACGTGGGAATACTCCACACAGTTCCCATACCAGATTTCCACTTAGTGTAGAGTGCTTGCGAATTTGCTACTACTCTGCTATTCTTGCATGTGTTATTGGGATGCTAAAATTTACCTGACACTCATGTGAGGCTTTGAGAGGCTCCCTTTGCTCATTCTTCCATTATCTTCCTATGTTGCTCAACAAACCTCCAAACAAGAGCATCTCTGGCTTCACAACCCAGTTCTTCCATCCTACTCTTCCACCCACTGTGCTGGGCCACCTTGCTTTTCCCAACTATGACTTGGTATTGCTGACCTGCACCTTCACACATGTGCTCCCTGCTGCTTGGCACCTTCTTCCACCTAGCAGCTGCAGAGTGTGCTCCTCCCTTCTGTCCCCTATCATCTCCACCATAGTTTACCAGATGGGCACCTTGAAAGAACCCCTCCAAAAGGCCTTCCCCCATCCTGGCTGCTGTTTTTTTCTTTTTCCTAATTGTCTTATTTCAAATAATTTCTCACCTTCGGACTTACTACAAATTTCTTTTCTTTTTCCTGCCTATACAATATAACTGCCACAAAAATGAGACTGTGTTTGCAAAAATAGATGTTTCATAAACTGTCAGTCACTGCTGTCCTTTCCTTTTTTTTTTTTTTTTTTTTTTGTCTTTTTGAGACAGGGTCTCGCTATGCAGTTCAGGCTGGCTTTAAGCTCACTTTGTAGCTCAGGCTGGTCTCGAACTCACAACAATCCTCCTGCCTCAGCCTCCCGAGTGCTGGGATTACAGGCATGCGCCACCACGCCCGGCTTGTCCTTTCCTTTTCTCTTTCTTTCTTCCTTACCTTCCTCTCATGATTTCCTTTCTTCCACCATCATCATTCAAACACTGACAGCCATGTACAAGACATGGGCCTAGCAAATGTCCTTCTAGTGGGCAACTTTGGGAAACAAGACACAAAACTGTATTGTCCTTTGTTGTCTTGGTGATGGCCATCTGTGTTCCTGCCTGTCTAGTGCAGTGCCTGGCATTTGGGTGCCACCTCCCTTTTCCCCTTCCTTTCCTGGATTTCTGTATCCCCCCTTCCTTCAGTCCTTCCTCTTTCTCCTTTTTTCTTTTCGTCCTTCCTTTTGCCTTTCCTTCCATGTTTCACAGAAGCTGGTTTTGCTTCAGGAAGCGTTCAGGGCAGCTCCTAACAGTTACCCTCCCATCTCGTGAGTTTTCCCAGCCTTGCAGTTAGCTGCTCACCACAGTGGCAAATTTGTGGCTCCAGCCTTGGTGGCTCAGTCTGTTGACGTAGGTGTTTCTTCATGGCCCAGAAGGCTGTGATTTCCATGTGTTCCCTCCATCAGAAAGTATGGTCACATGGAGACTGCCTGTTATTTATAAATATGGACATGGCAGGTTATAAACAAGTTGGGACTTTAACAATTTTGTGTATTTTTATAGAAAACCAACTATTAAAGTCCTACATGTAAGACACCAGGTCTTCTTTTCTTTCAGTCTGTCAGTTGCTTAATACTGGAATACATGTGTATGTAGTAACAGGTAAGTGTGTACAAATATTAAAATACATAATGTCTAACTGTATGTTAAATTTATACTATTTAAGTGTATATGTAAAGATACATGTAATATTTAAATATATACAAACAAGAATTGTCAGTCTTGAAGATTATAATGATCTCTTTTCTACTATCAAAGTCCTTAAACTTTTCTATGCTTTCTATTATAATTTCACCTCTATCATAGTTTTCATGCTTTTGTTTTTTTCTAGAACCTTCCTTTCAGGAATCCTTTGTCCTGCTCCAAATTGAATAAGTTGTTCTTTAGAGATCTTACACAGCTCTCATTGTGGGGCTTCCCTTCACAGTTCTCTGTGGTTGGGCTATTTTCTTTTTAAATACCTACTTACTGAGATTGAACTGCTACCACTAGAAATCATCCTTTTAATGAATAGATTGTTGAGTTTTAAAAAAACATATACTCTCATTCAACTACCATAGTGAAGATGAGAATTTCTTTGCCTCCCCCAAATTCTCAGGGCTCTCTCTAGTCTGTTTGCCTCCTGCCCCATCCCTGGCAGTCAGTGATCTAACTTCTGTCCTGTAGTCTTTTTATTTTTTGTTTTTAATGTATTTTGTTGTTACAGGATCTCAGTACGCAGCTTGGACTCATAGTGATCCTCCTGTTTTCAGCCTCCCCAGTACTGGGATTACAGGCATGCGCCACTATACCTGGACTCTGTGGCTGGCTCAGCCCACCCTGGCAGCAGGGCTGGCACAGCATGTGGTGCTGGGGATCAAACCGTAGTCCCTATGCTTGCCTAAACTTGCCTAAGCAGGTGCTTTAGTCCACTGAGCTATCTCACTGGCCCCTCTGTAATTTTTACTTTTTATATTATATCATGTAAATGAAATTGTGGAATACTTTTATGTCTGGCTTTTTGCACTCAGAATAAAGCTTGTATGTGATTACTTAATGGCTTCTAAAAAATTGTGTGTAGGATTTGACTATACTGATGTACCATTTTTCACCAGTTGATGGGTATCTGACTGCTTCCAAAGCTGCCATAAATAATGCACATACGGTTGTTGTGCATTCCTAGGTTGCATTGGGTGAAAACATACCAGGAATAGTGAGGTTCTGTGTAAGCACTTGCTTATCCTTATGAGGCACTGCCACACTGTTTCCCAAATGGCTGTTGCAGCTTGCGTGCCCAGCAATGAGGGATAGGAACTCAGCTGCCCCACGTCCTCATCTACATTGGATAAGTCTATTTCCTAGACTTTTTTAGGCCATTATAATGGGTGTGGAGCAGTGTCCTGTTGTAGTGTAATTTGCATTTCCCTGTTGACTAATGGCACAGAACATTGTTTTGTGCATTTAGTCCTGTGTGCATTCTTTTTGGTAAATGGCTGAACAAGCTTTTGTCCACTTTTTCAAAAAATCGGTCTGTTTTCTTATTATTGAGTTGTATTTCTTTCATTGTGCTGGTTTAGCTTATATTTTTTTAATTTTTTTATTTTTTTGTCTTTTTGAGACAGGGTCTCACTATGCAGTTCAGGCTGGCCTTAAGCTCACTTTGTAGCTCAGGCTGGTCTCGAACTCACAACAATCCTCCTGCCTCAGCCTCCTGAGTGCTGGGATTACAGGCATGTGCCACCACACCTGGGTAAATGTGTTTTTGTTTGTTTGTTTGTTTTTTCGTGGAACTAGGGATTGAACTCAGGCCCTTGTGCTTGCAAGCACTTGTTCTACTGAGCCATCTCCCTGGCCCTTAGCTTATATTCTTGGTGGCTTGTAGTTGTTCTAGTTCTTCTCACCTGGTTTTTCTCCTGAGTGGCTGAGGTAGGACACTGCAGGCCAGGTTGGGGGTAGTCTTGCAGGGTGCAGGTCTCCAAATGCAAGCAAGGAACAGCTTCATTCTGGAGACATCAGAGTAAATCTTGTAATCTCCCTTTTCTTAGACAAGTGACTGTCTGAGCCTTGGAACCTTGTCCATCCAATGGTCTTCATTCAGTGGCATTGTGTTGCTTGTGGATTTGGTAGATAATGATGTGGAAAACAACCTTCCCAGGGCTTGCAGGCCATTTAGCACTCAGTGAACACTCTGGCTATCCTAAGATAGCTCTATTTATTTATTTATTTATTTATTTTTGGCAGAACCGGGGATTGAACTTAGGCCCTTGCACTTGCCAGGGAAGTACTTATTCCACTGAGCCATCTCCCCGGCTCCCCCTAAGATAGCTCTAGAGGTGCTCTGTGGGGATTTTTGCCCTAAGTCCTGCTGTCCTGTGTCTTTTATTTTTACTTGCTTGCACCCCATCCTGTCCTTAGCAGTTCAATTTCTGGGCCATCCTTGGCACAGCCAGGGCCCTGCAGAAGCTCTCACGTGCCACTGTGTTGTTCTGTCCTCTCCTGTCATCTACCTCTCCTCTAGGCTAATATCTGCAGGAGCCCAGCAGAGGACTGTAGCTCTGTCCTGGCTTCAGTGAGGATGGGCTCCTGTGCCTCTACCATCAAGTGCTCGTATGGTCTGGTACATGAACTCATTGGCTTATTGGTTCTTTTTTTTTTTAGAAATTGGAGGATAAAGGGTTTTTGTAGGAATGAAATGAGATGACACGTGTAACATGTAGCAGTTTCTGGCATACAGTAGATACTCTATAAATATTGAAGGTGCTTCCCTCTGGCTAGCTTAGGCCTTTCTCTCAGGGATGGGAGGCCTGGTGCCCAGGGATGCTTTCCTGAGCCACCCTCAAAGTCAGGATCTCCTGGCCTGGATTTTCAGAACCTGCTCTACATGTTCAGAGCTGTTCTTTCTCATGAGCAGTTTTTTTTTTAATTAATTTAACAAACGCAGTAGAAGTGCGTCCAGTGCATCAGCCACTGTCTGAGCACACTGCCAAGGCCAGCTCTTCTAAGCCTTGTAAGCACTCTATGATGGAGGCACAGAGTTCATGACTTGTCCCTGCAGACACAGAGCGTCAGCTTAGGTTGCTTGACATGTCATCCATTGCGTCCTCATGACCCTGTGCTCTCAGTGCTCACCTCGGAGGCCAGAAGTTGCCCTCAGCCACGCCACTGCTGGGAGCTCCCAGGAAGCACTGTCCCTCCTCCCTATTCCAGGACTGCTTACTCCCCACATGGGTGCTACAGTGACCTCCCTGTGGCCTGGACATCTCTGAAGGACTGGCCAGGCTGGGGCTGAGATGTCTTACGCCTTGGGCAGATCCCTCCCCAAAACAACGCTGTCCCCCACTGCCTTAGTGGCCACCTGCTTTCTGTACTGTTGTTAGAGCTCCCGTGACTAAATGTGTCATCATCCCACCAATTGTGAAGCTTGATCACAAGCAGACCTAGCATTTGTTTGCTTATTTTTGTTTATTCCCCTGCCAGAGTGGGGAGCAGCAGGAGGAGGGAAAATGTTAGCATTGTGTACAGCGGCGATGTGTGCCATGGGCTGGTGCCAGCCCCTGGGTGGTCTTGGGAGTCTGATTCAGTGCTTCTCCCTCAGATGATGTGATCTCCATGTGGACATGCCCATCAGACATGATCTGAAGAAGGCTGTAGTCAGAATTAAGTACACATGTGCGGAGGGCCATATGTTGGCACTAGTCTCCTGCAGCCCAGCAGTTGAGGTGCTTTGGGGTCTTCAGGGAGGACGTGTCACCACTCCTCAGGCTTCCTCTGCCAGAGATTATCTCACTGGCTCTAGTCCTAGTCCGGATCAGGCCTTTCTCGGGCCATACCAAGGCCTCTGACTCCCAGATTCCTATCACAAAGTTGGCAGCTGCTGTGATGAGCCTCCTGGCTGTGTGGCCTGGATGAACTTTCAGGGTGAGGTAAAGCCAGTATTGATTCTTGCTGTCACCCAGGAATGTTTGCAGGTGGGGGTTAAGATGGAGCTGTTTTGTGTCAGTAAGGGACTTTTCCATACACAGTGATTTACAAACTAAAATTACAAGTTGAGTGATTTACACTCAACTTTGAGTGAATTTTTATATAAATTGTGTAGTGTTACAAGATTATCTTTTATTTGTGTAGTACTAGGGATTGAACCCAAGGAGCACTGGGTTCAATCCCACATTTTTTATGGGGAGATTGGGTCTCACTTAGTTGTCTAGGCTGGTCTGGAACTTGTGAACCTCTTACCTCAGCTTCCCAGGTAGCTGGGGTTATAGATGTGCACCCTCATAGCCAGCTCTAGGTTTTTATTTAAGAGAGCTGCATAGATACTCTTTTAGTCTGGGCCTACTGATTTTGTGATGGTGAAGGAGTCCCAAGGGGATGTGACTAGGAGGTAGCTGGGCATCCTGCTCAGGGCTTTAGGGTGCTGCTTGGGTAACATAGAGACACACAGCTGAAGGCTTGGCCTGTCTGTGATGTAAATACAGACTCAAGGTTATAAAAGGCAATCCTAGACAGACCCAGGTGGGGCCTGAAGGCACATGTCAGAAAAGTAAAGAGCAACTGGAAAACAAGACTGATGCTGAGGAGCCTGGGGTGGAAGATGAGCAGGAAAAGGCAGAGTGCGGAGGTAAGGCCCAGTTGGAGACATGCCAAAGAACAGGAAGACGAAAGAGGAGTTTCAGGCAAGTATCCCTAGAGAAGGCATGTGGGAGAGCCAAGAGGGTCAAGAAATTCACACCTGTGAAGGAAGCAAGAGCTGGAGGAGACTGTGGGACAGCTGGGAAGGACACCTTGTCTGGCCTCATTACTCATGGGAGAGGCTTGCTCATGCTGAGTCACGAGCAGGAAGGGGAGGCTGGAGGGAAAGGGTGAAGACAGAGCCATGGGCTCTGGGTGGGCAAGTGGGTCCTAGGGAGGGAAACCAAAGAGGCACAGAGGAACCAGGGGAAGTGAAAAGCTTAGTAGCAGAAGGTTCTCTTGTTTTTCCCAGTGATCCCTGGGAATACAGCCATGAAGGAAGTAAGGTCCCCAAAGACTGCCAGAGAACTGTGCAGGTGTTCAGCTTCCTTTCACATCATTGCAACCTCAGCCCAGAATCAGGACTAGGGGCAGCCCTGTGAGCTGTAGCCTGCACCCTAGGGTGGGAGTACAGGCAGCCCAGGCCTTCCTGGCCTCTACCCAAACCCCTCATCTCCCACTGGAGCTATCCTTGTGTCCCCTGGTCAATTTTGACTTAATTGCAATCACAGCAGTTTGTAAAGTGGGCCTTTTTAGGCATTAGTGACTGGAAGAGTTTTGTATTACTTCACATTTTCCAAACCTGCTTCACACAGATGGAATCTTTTGTAATCTTGTAAAGCCAAACATAGGAGGGAAACAGTGCCAGAGAGGTTGGGCCTAGAACTTGGTTTAGTGAAGATGGAATGGCCTGATTTCTTCTGACATCTTGATAAATCTTTCTGCACCAACTTTGAGAGTTTCAGCACATAGGAGTACTACAGCTGTGCTCATTGCATAGCCAGGTGCTATGTCCCTGAGCCACTTAATTGGCTCTACCAGGCTCTTCTTCCTGTGGTCCCTTCTACAGTTCTCTGAGCTGCTTTCAGCACCCTCATTGTCATCAGAGATGAAACTGATGCCCAGGAAACTAGTGACAGGGCTAGGATCCAATAGGATGTTGGCCTTTATTCCTTCCATTTCATCAAAGCATCTCCTAAACTTAATGTTGCTTATTGCCAAGGTTTTAATTTTAATGTTACCTCTCTTCTGGGCACAGGTCTCCTTAGGGAATTGTTAAGCCCCAAGGTCCTGTTGAATCAGGGCCTTTGAAATTTTCAAACCAAATAAATACAGGGCAGATGGGCAAACTACCTGCTTTGGCTCCTATCTATGTGACATCAACAAAGAGAAAAATAAGTAATTTTATTGATGATTCAAGGCAGCAGCTGGACTGTGGGATCAGAAAGGGAACATGGTATTAGTGGTTGGAGCTGAAGCTGAACGCTTCTTTGGCCTTTTCACAGCAGTGTCTCTCAGGAAGGGAAAACAGCCTTTATAAGTGCCTGCCTGTGCCAGGATTTCTCAGATAGCAGTATGGGAGTTCTCAGAAAAAAAGCATTATGCAGCTGGAATATGGATAGCCATGATCTGACCCAGGCCTGTCTAACTGTAGGTGTACACTGCTCCTTTTTCAGGTGTCTTCTCAAGCTGTCAGGGTGTGGATACAGGACCACAGACTCAAATGTACACATACACACCCCTTCTGCTATTATTTTTAAAACCAACAAAAATATGAAAGGAGCAGCTTTCAAGATGAAAATTGGGCAACAACCATGCTCCAGTCCTGAACATCAGTGTGTGAGCTGGGTGTTATATTCAATTATAACTCATACTTTCCCAGCCCAGGCTTTGTAATCATTGGGGGACAAGGTCTTTGTCCTGACAAATAAATTCTACCAGGGCATGATACACAGTAGCAGGATGAGTCAATTCTGTGCTTTTGTAGGTGTGCATGGCACTGGGCATTTCACCCAGGGCCTTTGCACTGAGCTATATGCTAGCCCTCTTTATTTTCTGTTTTGGGTGAGAGTTTCATTAAATTGCTGAGTTGCCCAGGCTGGACTCAAACTTTTAATCCCTTATCTTGGCCTTCTGGAGTGCTAGAATTACAGGCATGTGCCACCATAACCGGCTGAAATAAGTTTTTGTGGAGGGGTGGGAAGTTAATAAGTTCCAATGATGCAGGTCAAATGTACATTTGAAATGAAACATAAATATTCATTCAAAACATGCAGAATCATAGTAAGCAGAAGTAAGTGCTACATCACCCAGAGATTCATGTTTGGTTTTGAGAAGTGGAGTCATATTCTTACTTCAAGAAAATGAACACTGAGGTCTTTTCCTGTTTGCTAAAATTAGGTATGGTGAGAATTATATGAGATGACATATGTGAAGTGCCTGGTGTAATGCCTGTGTAGAGGCGATTCTCACTAAATGGAGGCACTAATCATCATTGCTTGTAGTTGGAGGGTGTGAAGGACTTAGCAAGTTGGCTGTTCTCTCATGACAGTGACTGAGTACAGTGCTGCCATTCATGGGTGGAGGCAGTGAGCAAGAGGCACGCCTGGGTCTTGGCTGTTTCCCATGCTGTCCTGCCTCTGGACCACGCATGTGTAGTCAGAGCTGCCCGTTGCCTTCAGCCAGGGCCCCCCTCACACCTGTGTGAGGTCTCGGTCTGTCGGTCCGTCTGGCTGGCTGGCTGGCTTTCTCCTCCATCAGTTTTTATTGATACATTTTAGATTATACATAGTAATCACATTTATCATAGAAAATATGTACCTTTACATGATATAACTTGTTGTTTCCCCCATTCTCCCACTCCTCCCTCCCCATATACAAAAGCTTTGTTTCCATTTTTTCCTGTTCTCATTTTTTTGCATTTCCTTTTCCTTGTTGTTCTCCTCATTTGAACATTTTCTTCCTAGTTCAGAATATCTTTTATACCTTTTGGATCATATTTACACTTGTGGTTTCTTACACCAGAGCAATAATGCAATATTTACCCATCTGTGTCCTATGTATTTCATTTGAGTGTGGTCACAGGTGCATCCATTTAGCTAGAAATTCTCAAGCTTGTCCTTTATGGCAGACCAATACTCCATTATGTAAAAGAACCACATCTTCTTTATCCATTTAGCAGTTGATCAGTATTTGAGCTGTTTCTGAGATTTGATTATTACAAGCTAGTGCTGCTGTAAACATGGGTGTGGTGGCGCATGCCTGTAATCCCAGCACTCGGGAGGCTGAGGCAGGAGGATTGTGAGTTCAAGACCAGCTTGAGCTACAAAGTGAGCTTAAGGCCAGCCTGAACTGCATAGTGAGACCCTGTCTCAAAAAGACAAAAAAAAAAAAAAAAAAAAACCA
>PVKA01010397.1:0-51566 GCA_004027165.1 Ctenomys sociabilis
CTATATGGTGAGTGAAAGGCTAACTTGAACTAAATAAGGAGATCCTGTTTCAAAAGAAAGAAAGAGGGTGAGGGAGAGCAGGGGAGGGGAGGGCAGGGGAGAAGAGGAGAGGAGAAGAGAAAAAAGGAGAGAAGAAGAGAAGAGAGAAGAGGGGAGGAGAGAGGAGGGGAGGGGAAGAGAGGAGAGGAGAAGAGAAGAGAAGAGAGCAGAACAACAGAACGGAGCGGAGCAGAACAGAACAATAAAGGGGCTGAACAGAAATCTCTAGGCAGAACAATCCCATATAACTGCTGCACACACATGGGCATCAAGGAGGTGGCGCCTATACCCCAGTCCTTTATTTTCTTAAACAGAGTCTTACTAGTGCAAGCTGACCGTGAACTTGTGGCAGTCCTCCTGCCTTGGCCTCCTGAGTGCGTGCTTGGCCCATTCCTTAAATGAGGACACTGCACAGCCTTTCCCCCAAAGAATATGGGAAGTGAGGGCTTTTGGGGTCAGATGCTTGCGCGTCTTGTCTTGTTTTGCTTTTTAATTTTTTTACTAGTACAATACTGTTTGCTGGGCCAGCAAGATAGCTCAGCAGACTAAGCGCCTGCTGAGGCAAGCACAGGGACCAGGGTTTGATTCCCTGCACCACATGCTGCACCAGCCCCACCCCCAGGGGTCCTGAGCTGGCCATAGAGACTGGATGTGGTGACGCATGCCCGTAGTCCCAGCGCTGGGGAGGCTGGAAACAGGAGGATCACTATGAATCCGAGCTATGTAGTGAGACCCTGCACAAAATACATTTAAAAAAACTTAACAATTCTGTTTGCCTTACATAAGGATTATGTTGATTACGGGCAATTCATACGTGCACATAATAAACCTTAGGTTTTTATCCCCCTCCTCTCCCTCCCCTCCCTGCTTCCTCCAACTCCTGTTCCCCTTCCCGATTGCAAAAACTTTTATTTTTTGTTCAGATGTGAAGGGAAACTAGAGAGGGGGAGGGGGATGGAAAGAAGGGAAAAGGAAATGAGAAGAACAAAATGGGCAGGGTGTCACAAATAAGGAGGGGAGAAGACTCACGGGAGGTGGAGGCCATAGAAGAGTCAGATTCTGTCACATACAAGTTCTCTATGATGACTGTGATGTTTTTATCTAAAATGTACCAATAATCTTAATTTAAAACCTCTTTTTCTTCAGTTCTCTTTTTTAGCTCCCTTCCCGCCCCTCCACCCTTGTTTCCCTGCAGTTTGCAAGCGTCCTCCCTATTTCTGGTGCCTATCTTGCTGTGCCCTTTATGCCTTGGGTTTCTCATGCAGCAGAAGCCATGTGTGTGCAAGCCTGAGTGGTCCGCTTCACTCAGGTCCCACCATCCACCTGTAAATGCCTGAAGCCGTCCTTCGTGGCAGCGTGTGCTCCCATGCTTTCTCTCCAGTCAGCTGCTGATAGGGACCGAGGGTGTTTCCAAGATTTCACTACTGTGGGACCAGGGAGACAGCTCAGTGGGATACTCCCACCTGGCCAGTGGGAGGCCCTGAGTTCAACTCCCAGTACCAAAAGAAAAAAATAAAAAGATTTAGCTGTTATAAGTTGGGCTGCTGTAAACATGGGTGTGTGTGTGTGCCACTGTAATACGATAACTTTAACTTTTTCAGGAGGTTACCTAGATGAGGAATAGCTGGCCAAAATTGAATCTCTAGGCTGAGTTTGGTGGCATGGCTGTAATCCTAGCTCTCAGGGGCTGAGGAAGGGGGTATACAGTTGACACCAGCCTGGGCTACATAAGCGAGTTGAAGGCCAGCCAACACTACATGGTGAGAGCCTGTCTCCAGAAAGAGTTGAATTTCTGCTTTTAGTGGTTTGTTTGGCTTGTGGGGGTTCTTTTGAGATAGAGTCCTGCCATACAGTTCAAGCTGACTTTGAACTCATTATGTAGCCCACGCTGGTCTCCCGCTCTTGACAGCCTCCTGCCTCAGCCTCCTAAATTCTGGGGTTACCAGTGTGTGCCACCATGTTCAGCTATTTGATTTGGGATGGAGAGCTTAGATTCACTTTGTAGCCCAGGCTGGCCTCAAACTCACAATGATCTCCTGCCTCAGTTTCCCCAGTGCTAGGGTTACAGGCATATGGCTGTGTACAAAATTTCTTGATGATATTCATTTTTTCTGGAGCAAGAAGGTATCTCAGAGTTGTATTTGCATCTCTCTAATAACCAGTGGTGTTGAGCATTTAAAAATTCATGCATTTATTGGCCACGTGTACAGTACTTCCTCTCTTGAGAAATATCTATTCTTTTGGTTGAGTTCTTTTATTTTTTAATTAATTTTATTGAGAAACAAATAGCAATGAGACAGTGTCAAAACAGTTTAGCAGGACAGTTATAATAATTAATACATGGCATATTGTTGTCTTCATAGTAGTATATATTTTAGATAAAAAGAATTCAACCTCTTTCAGAAAAATAGCTGGAAATTTTCTTTTCCCATCTGCATTGTCTCTTCACTCAGTTGTTTCCTTTGATGTGTAGAACCTTTTGTGTAGAACCCTTTTTATTTTGTGCTACTGGCTAGTTCAGAAAATCCTCAGCTCTGTCTACAAGAGTTCTACAAGAGTTTCACCTGTTGTACGTTCCAGCAGATTGTTCTATTTGAACATTTAGGCCTTTGATACAAATTGACTTTAGTAAGTGGTAAGATATGTGGGTCTAGAATCAGTCTTTTCTTTTTTGTATTTTAGAGAAGGATCCACCAAGTGTTCAGGGTCTCACTACTAAATCGAACTCGTAGTGATCCTCCTGTTTACAGCCTCCCAAGAGCTGGGATTACAGGCTCGCGCCACCATGCCCGGCTCAATTGCCACCTCAGCGCAGCCTGGGGGTGGGGACCGCATGGCAGGCCCAGAGACTGAGCCCTGGCCCTTGCACCTGCTTGCAAGTGCTTTAATCCGCTGAGCTATTTGGCCGGTCCTTAGACTCAATCTTGTACGCGTGGACATCTAGTTTACCCAGCACCATTTATTAAAGAGGTTGTTTTCCCTCCAATGTATTGGGGGGGTACATTGTTGAAATAGTTGAATGTGATGGAGTTTTCCTGCTGTTTCTGTTTCATTCCATTGATCAACATTTCTGTTTTTGTGCCAGTACCATACTGGTTTTTACCACTGTCACATTATGTTAAACTTCAGATCTGTGATTTAGTGTCTTTTGCCACACTGCTAACCAGAGCTGCTTCTGCTGTTCTAGGTCTCTTTTCGTTCTTTATAGAAACAATTTTGGGATTGTTTCTATAAATCTGCAAGGAATGTGCTGTTATTTTTTGCATGTATATCTATTATTGTTAGCTCTTCCTCTTGGATTGTTACATTTCAAGGATATAATAACCTTTGTCTCTCCTATTCAGTCTTGGCTTGAATCCACTTTGTTTACAAATAGCATAGCTAGCCCTGTTGTTTTGTTTTTTTTTTTTTTCTTTCTGGGTTCCTGTATTAGTCAGGGTTTTACTAGAGGAACCGCTATAATACAAGGAACAAATATAGCACAAAATGTACAAATGTATCAGAAATTACAAGATGGGCTTACGACAGTCAGCCGCAGTCAGATGAGGGAGCGTGCAGAGGGCGTCTGCACACCCCAGACTGCGGAATTCAGTCTCAAGGTCTGAAGCTCACTGCTGTGCTCCACCTCTGTCAGTGGACCATTGGGTCTGGATGGCGGCGGAAAGCAGAAGCGAGTCACTCTGGGGCAGGCCCTCCCCACCTAGGGCAGGGGCTCACAGCCTAGAATGTGGAACCCCAGGGGACCCAGCTAAGTTGACACAGTGTATAGACATTACAGTTCCTGTCACATGGATTATTGTTTTCCATCCTTTGACTTTCAGGCTGGGAATTTCTTTTTGAATTAAATGTCCTTCTTATGTGCAGAATATTGTTGGACCTTGCTTCTTGATCCATTCTGTCTGTCTGCATCTTTTGACTGGTGACTTAGACCATTAATATTGATGGTTGTAATGACTGTGTGCTGACTTGTTCCTCTCATGTTATTTTCCTACTGTTGGTTCCCTTGTTTGCTAGCTACTTAATTGCTTCCCTTGGCTGGTGGATTCCTTATGCTGGTGTTTGTGGAGTTGCAGTCTCATCTTCTCTTTCTAGAATATCCTTCAGAATATTTTAGAGTGCTGGTTTTGTGGTCATGCATTTCCTCAAGTATTTGTCAGGGAAATGCCTTATTTTTCTTTAAACATAACAGTGCTCCCATGAGTCCAGCTGGAGGCGTAGAGCCCGCAACAATATACTACATTAATTATATGTTAATTATTTTATTTAGATTCTACAGTATTATATTCAGGTTCAATTAGAAGAAAGCCTTTTTGCTTGGTCTGTACTTAAATACAAGATGATTTTATTGTGTTTTGTTGATACAGCCTGGCTATGTACTTTATTCCATGCTGGCTTTGAACTCACTCTGTCGCACAAGCTGGCCTAGAACTGCTAGTAGTCTTCCACCTCACCGCCCCAAGAGCTGGAATTAGAGGCATGGGCCCCATACCCAGATCAAATGGTAATGCTTTGGTAAATCTCTAAATGATTAATCCAAGCACGCACACAGATCTCCAAGGGACGACCTCTTCTAAGAGAATCACATATACTTCAACAGAAAATTAATTCTCAGGAATTCTTCCTGAAACAAGTACTTAAGCAAATGTAAGGTGTGTCAACTTATTTGCTTAACCCTGCTGTACTTCTGTTGGCTGATACAGTGCATAATGTACTGCACAGGTAGATGGCAAGGTTGGTTGGCAGATACGAACCTTTGGCCAAATGGTGCAGGAAGTGACCTGGCCAATCCAGCTCTACCTGATCCACTCCTGTAGATAATCAGCCGCATTTTCAGCCCTTTTTAGAGAAATACACAGAAGCTTTATTATTTGACATCAGTCTTCTTGGATTTCCCTTGTCTTATGGCTCCTGTGATTGACTGTCTCTGCTTTCAATTCTGGCTTTAGTTTCTCATCTCATATCTTGCCTTTGACAAGTTTTTCTATTTTCGTTCTGCCCTGGGCCTGTAACTGCAAATGCCTGAGCCTGCCTCCCCGTAAGCTCCGCCCGCAAACCTCCCCAAGTGAGGTACGGCTAAGTCCTGGAGACTCAGGCCACAGGGAGCTCCCTGCTCAGCCAGGAAAGCCTCTTCCCAGCCCTAAAGCAATCTGTTCGTCTGTTCATAGGTGAAAGACCCTTGCATAAACCCTTGTCTGTTAACACAAAACACACTGTCCACAGTTTTCTGTCTACACAGTCTTTCCCCCGGGCAGGAAGAGCCCACCAGACTAGCGCCACCTCCAAGCCAGGCGCTTCCTGGAGGCCTCTTCTGCACAGCGTCATACTCTCTCTTACTCTGCGGCAGACACATGGCGCACCATTTCATCTGGTTCAGAAACAGCAGCAAGAACCCAGAGCTCACTGACTCCCCATCCAGATCCAGTCCCAACCTGCCGGTCCCGGAGCGTGAGAGGTGCCGGCCTGTGCTCACTCCACAGAACTCGTGTGAATGCTTTTTGTTCTTTTTTCTTTCTTTGACACTCTCACTGTATAACTTAGGGTGGCCTCTAACTCAGGGTGCTCCTCCTATCTCAGCCTCCCAAGTGCTGGGATTCTAGGCATGTACCACCATACCAGGTTGAATATCCTTACAAAATCTTATTGTGAGTACATGAATTTGATGTCAGTTTGTGCTATAATGTTAAATTATTAACATAACTTACATAACAAAGACTGTACCATGAGCCTGGAGGTGTTGAAACTATTTATTTATGTATTTGAAATGGGGTCTTGCTATGCAGTTTGGGCTGGCCTTGTGCTCACTTTTGTAGTCCCCAGGCTAGTCTTGAACTCCCCGAGATCCTCCTGTCTCAGCCTCCCAAGTGCTGGGATTACATGCATGTGCCACCATGTTTGGGGTTCCAGGGTGATTCCTGGGCTGACATGGTGAGCCCACAGGACCTGAGTTTTGGGGCTGACATGGCATGCTGGGCTGGAGATCAAACTCAGGTCCTTATATTTGCCAGGTTGATGCTTATGCTCCTGAGCTATCTTCCAAGCCCCAGAACCATTTAATTTTTTAAATGGTACACTTTGATACACTGTGAGAACACTAACTCCCTAGTAAGCATCCATCAGCTTTCCACAGTGCCTGCAGTTCCTGTCAGTGGTCCACATCTTTGTGACTTAGGCCACATGATGGCACATGCCTGTAATCCCAGCTCTGAGGATACTGAGGCAGGGGCGTAAGTTCTGGGCGGCCTGGGCTACACAGTGAGACCTCATCTCAGTAAACAAACGGGACGGGTACAGTGTTGTAAGCCTGTGATCCCAGCACTTGGGAACTCAAGGCCAGCCTGGGGCTATATGGAGAAACCCTGTCTCCAAAAAGCCAAAGCAAGTAAAATGGTACTGCGTGCAATAGGTAAAAGAGAGAAATGGACTCCTCCCTCAGAGGCACTATAGGTAAGGTTAAATGGTGAGAACATTAGAATTCAGCTTCTTTATTGTCCAAATTCATATTACTTCTACCTGTCGAATCCCGAAGTACATTGGGATTAATTTCTCCTCAACTAGGCTTGATGGTGTGAGCTGTGACTCAGCTATCTTGAAGGCTGAGGTAGGAGGACAACAGTTTGAGTTCAGTTTGGATAAGTTAGTGAGACACTGTCCCAAAAATAATTTTTTTTAAAGCTAGAGATGTGGTTCAACCCAGGTTCAATCCCCAGTCACACAGCACACATGTTCAAATGGATGGAAATCACCCCAGCACATATCTAATCCCAACTGCTTGGGAAGCTGAGGAGGAGAACCACAGTTTTAAGCCAGCCTGGGAAATTTAGCTACTTAGTGAGACCTGTCTCAGAAAAGGGGGTGGGAGACTGGGGATGTAGCTCAGTGCAAAAATACTGGGCCCAACCTTCAACACTGCACAACCAAAAGTGTGGGATGTAGCTGAGAGGGCACATCCGTTTGCATGACCTGAGGGCTATGAGAGCAACACTGACACCACGCCAGTGACCTGAGCCGGTTCCCTGTTGCGGGCACAGCTACTGTCTCTGTGCATCTTTGTGTGCATGTGGGCGCGGGAACAGACATGCCAGGCAGGCGCTCACCTCCTGCATGCCAGGCTCAGGCTCAGGGTTCTGCAAAAGCAGAAGAATGAAGATGTGTTCAAAGACGGTTAGAGAAGAAAAAAATAGCTCCTGAATCGCCAGGAGGAGTCCTGAGGGGCCACATGCTCCCTCCCCTGATTTTAGATAAAGCAAGAAGTTCAGTTTGCCAGGCATGGTGGGCACACTTGCAATTCCAGCACTTGGGGGGCTGAGGCAGGAGGATTTCCACAAGTTTAAGACTAGCTTGGGTGACATCCTGAATTGAGGCCAGACTGGACTGGACTGCCTGGGGCAATCTTGTCTAGGTGGGCAGAGGGACGAAGGAAGAGAGAGAGACAGAGAGAGAGACTGCTCAGTTTAGTGGTCTATCAGGTGGCTCTGTGGATTTATCGTGACCAATTGGGAATCAGGGTTTTAACCCAGGTCAGCATTTACAGGAATCTGGAATCTTAGAAGAAACTGGTTACTTTGCATTATAATTTTCTAGAAATTCAGCAACTTCATGGCAGCTACATGTTTTGGTGGAACTGGGGATTGAATTCAGCCCCTTGTGTTTACCAGGCAAGCGTTTATCCTACTGAGCCATCTCCCCAGCCCCTACACCTCCCTTCATAAGGAGGGAGCTGTATTGAGGACCAATGCATTTACTTTTGTCTAAACTCCAGAGCTTGGTAAGGAGCTGCCACGCCTTTGGCAGGGAGTAGGCTGTATCCCAGGTTCCCTGAGAAAGTTCAGTCCGTGTCCAAAGTCCTAATTCATTGTCTGTTCTTAACTTGTGTGTGTGTGTGTGTGTGTGTGTGTGTGTGTGTGTGTGTGTGTGTGTTACTGGGTTTTGGGCTGCTGGAGTCATTCTGTCCTGAGCAAAGAACTGTCAAGACCAGTGCAAACAGTAGCGAAGTTTTATTAAAGATAGAATCTCCAGAAACAGGCTTTGCACAGCGAGTTTGGGTGAGCGCGAAAACAGAAGAGAAAGTAACATGCGGTAAACAGAGGGAAAGATGGACTGGCCTTTCTGCACAGCAGCCCCTCGCCCCTTGGGCTGACTCCAGGACTGGGCCGTCCTATGGAAACCCTGCTCTCGGAAAATCCCCATGCAGGGCTCTGGGAAGTGCCCCTCACCTGTGTCCTGGATCCTGCACCTCACTGGCCAGGCCCCGTCTCACCCCAGGGGCTAGCTGCCTCACCAGCAAGCTAACCAAGTACACTGTTTTCTACCGTATGCTGTCCTACACCCACCTCTTTCTCTGAATTTTAGAGACAGGACCTAAATTCCCCAAACATGAGATCCCCCTGTCTCAGCCTGCCCGGCGCAGGGATTGCAGGTGTGCGCCACCGTGCCGGGCAGAGGAACTATCTTAGGCTGCATATGAAATATGTATATCCTGCATACAAAATAACGCACTTTCATTTTTTATATGTTTTATTATAACAAAATCACAAGCCTGAGTCTAACGACCAGAAGACGTACCTGTCTACTTAATAATCACAAATGCCTGGCCTCGCAGGCACACAGGTGTGGGCCACTGGAGGAAACCTTCGGTCTCTGCTTTTACTCCGTGCTCTGAGCGTGCTTGCACAGCGCCTGGGCGCGTCAGAAGGCACCTGTGGGGGCAGGGGTTGGGCCCAAGGTCTGCATCGCCCAACCTCTCTCCTCCCTGGGCTCCCCGCCCCCCTGCCCCTGTGTTCCCTCCTCGGGTGCTTAGCGACCAGGTCAGGTCGTTCATTTGTGCTTATGGCCCCTCCCCACCCTATCTAGGAGATAAAGAAGATCCAGTGGGCCGAGCTGCTGCCCTTTGTTCCCACCCTGCGCTTTTTCACCCAAAGTTTGCTGTTTATTTTCTGAAATAAAATTTAAAAAAAAATTAGGGCAGGCCCTTATGCCAGTGAACTACTTCCCCAGCCATAAAACCACAATAGTTTTACCTTTTTAAGTGAAAAACACATACTTTAGATTGCTATGTAGGCAAAAAGAGATAAGACATCTGTCTGGTGTGGCCTGGAATACAGCTCGCAGGGCACAAATTCTGCCTGGCAAGCCAATGTCCTGAGTTCATTTCCTGGTACAAGAAAAGGGAAGGAAAAGAAAGGAAAGAAAAAGGCCAGGCCAGGCCAGGCCCGGACATGGTGGTGCAAGGGACACTGAGGCAGGAGGGTTCTGGCCAGCCAGGGCTACACAATGAGTTCAAGGCTGGGCTGAGCTACAAGAGAGACCCTATCTCAAAAAAACAAATAAACAAAACAAAAATCTAACTCAGTATGCAGGAAATTCAAGCCAAGGAGAGTAGTGAACTGCCCTTAAGTTTAAATGTTATTTGAAATAATAAGATAAAGAAGATTAAAGAGTCCTGCTACTTTGATGTGAGGTAAAATAATCTCTGTGAAATAATTTGGTCAAAGTTCAAAAACTGGTTATCTTTATAGAAGTGTTGCTCTGCCTTTGTGAAAAGTCACACAGCTGGGAAATGAATTTGATTGTAAAACATTGCTTATTGCTCGTCGGCTTACTCACCTGTTCATTTACACAATAAGAAACTACATCTAATTTATTATCACACAAGCTCAGAAGTTAATGTTTCTATCACCTGGCTTGATCTTTTTTTTTTTTTTTTTTTTTTTTTCCAGAAAGCGTTTCACTACAAGGTTCAGGCTGGCCTTGAACTCACTGTGTAGCCCAGGCTGCAGAGTTGGACTCACAGTGACCCTCCTGCCTCAGCCTCCCAAGTGCTGGGATTACAGGTATGCACCACCACACCTGGCTTACTTGGGGGGCTTTTAAACTTCAATTTTTGCTCTTGTTAACTATGTTCTACTGTTCATCACCTTTTTACTAAATCATCTCAGAGGAACTCTTTTGTCCCACCCTTCCCACCAACTCTTTCTTTCTTTCTTTCTTTCTTTCTTTCTTTCTTTCTTTCTTTCTTTCTTTCTTTTTCTTTCTTTTTCAGAACCAGGGATTGAACTCAGGCCCTTACCAGGGAAGCGCTTATTCCACTGAGCCATCTCCCCAGCCCCTTGTCTCATGCTTTCTGACCACAGAAACCAAAGCGATACTTTGTATCCCAGGTAGGAGATGGGGGAGGGGGGCTTCTGCTAAATTTTCCAGAGGACCTTGGACATCCAGCAGATAGTGGTGGGTGAGATAGTGCAGTAGAATAAGCACTTGCCTGGTAAGTGCAAGGGCCTGAGTTCAGTCCCCGGTTCTGCCCAAAGAAAACAGTAGGACCTGTACCCGCAGAAAAAGCTCAGCAATGAAAAATCAGGGGTTTGGAGGGGAGTTTCCCAAGTTAACTAGGAACAAGTCACTTGGTAGCACAGCCTTGCAGTACTGGCACTAGGAGGCTGAGGCAGGAGGACTGTCACAAAGGGCCAGAGTGGACTGCAGAGTGTGCTTACGGCCAGTCTGAGCTACATTGCAAGACCCTGTCTTAAAAATCAAATAAATGAAGAAAATAAAAAAGACAGAAAGAAAAGAAAAAAGAAGGAGGGAAGGGGTTACTCTTAGGGGTAGCAGACTGGGAAGAATACACACATGTATGTGTGTATGTACGCATGTGTGTACATGTATACTCACGCAGGTGTCATTTTCAGGACATTTGTCCCATAGAGGCCTCTTAGTGCCTTGTCCTGTCTATTCCCGGGCTGATCAGAGTTGTGTCTGAGTCTAGAATTCTTACTCACTCATCCCTGGAATGGGAAGGGGAATGCTTTTACAAAGAGAAACTTATGTCTTGCTTTTAGTCACACAGGGAAAGAATGCTTTCTTAGAGTGTCTTCATAAGAATGATCCTTATACTGAAATAGCACACTTAGGATGTCATTATTATTATCATTATTATTATTAGGACAGAGTTTTGCTTTGTGGCACAGGCTGGCTTCAAACTCCTAATCATCCTGCCACAGCCCCCCAAATGCCAGGCTTACAGGTGTGGACCACCACATCTAGCAATGTTTTTGTTGTTCTATTTTCTTTTGAGAACTAGACACTGAACCCAGCATCTTTCAGGGACCTTCGTGCCCAGTCCTTGATTTTTATTTATTTATTTATTTTAATTTTGGCTTAATTGCCCAACCTGGCCTGAGTTTGTGACCCTCCTGCCTCAGCCTCCTGGAGTGCCAGAATGACAGGCAGGGGCCCAGCATTGGCTAAATGAGCCCTTCTTAAAAGCACAATTGTGGGTTAAGGATGTTTGCTGGTTAGCTCAGTTGTTTGAAGTGCCTGCTTGGGCAAACTCAGTCCACACGGGACCACCATGGTTCCCTCGATCCCCAGCTCTGCATGCTGCACCAGACCCGCCCTTACAGCAGCCTGAGCCTGCCCCCACAAAAAATTACAGCAGTAATTTCATGAGCAGTCTCAGTTCGCTTTCTTTTTTCTCAAATGGAAAGGAATAAGTGTTCCTGCAGGTCCCTCCTGCAGAAGGTGTTGGTCTTTCACAGCGCTAAAGAGAAAAACTAAAAAAGCCAACAACGAAATGAAGAAGGCACAAAAAGGGAACGGAAGTCACAGCTGAGGCTTCCCAGTTGCTCTGCAGGTGAGCAGGCCAAGGGCACAGTTGTAGACCCTGCAGGCCTACGGGTGACTCCCCAACTCCAGGTGCCTTTCCGAGTCCGGAGACATCGCTTTGGCCTGTTATAAGTCCTGTTCTTTCTCCTGTAATTTCAAAATAAGATAAAATAGATTCAAAGATGTGATGGTTTGATGGTTCTGCTTTTCACAAGCAATAGAGTTCTTCCAGAAGCCCCAGAGTGGGTATAGCTTGGTGCAGGGGGCTTGCCTGGCACGCGGAAGCCCTGGGCTCAACCCCACTGCCCCCAAAACCATTCTGTTCTGGTGTGATACAGCAGTGTGGCGCTTGCTCGCTGTTCTCAGCATGTGTATGCATGCATGCGTGTTTGTGCGTGTGTGTGTGTGTGTGTGTGTGTGTGTGTGTGTATTTTCAATGTTGGGAATTGAGCCTGGGGTATTTACACTGAGGCACAGCTCAGCCCTTGCTTCATTTTGTATCTCAGAGACAGGCCCACATTAACTCATTAAGTTGCTCAGGCTGGACTCTGGCTGTGATCCTTCTGCTTCAGCCTCCAAGAGTGCTGGGATTCCAGGACTCTATTCTGACCCTAAAAGTTGTGATTTAGTTTTCTCCACAAGCGTGGGGTCAACGGTGGGGCTTGCTGCAGTAGTCACTGCACTCATCTGAAACAATTACATCTTAAAATGTCCCTCTGCATGCCTGAAATAGTTAAAAATATAATTAGTTCTAGAGGAATCATTCAAAAAAGTAAAGGAATAATTCGTGGTGGCAGAACCGGTCTTGCAAGTGGAGAGCAACGGGCTTGAGGTTTGGAGGTGCACGGGGCCCACAGTGCAGAAATTGCCTGACCCAGCTTCATTTCCCAGTGGAGCCCAGGAGGACGGGACAGACTTGTGACTGTGACCTGGAGCATTTACTTATCTTCTCCATTTTCCATCTGTGAATTTGATCTCTAGTATCTACACCTCAGAGGGCTGCCGTGAGGAGTGACAGACGTGAGACACACAGCGGTGCTTGGTCATACTTCTCGGGAAGGCTGCAGCGTGAATGAGGGTTCCCAAAGCACTGAATTCAGGTAGCTGGGAAAGTCTCCTAAGGCCTCCGAATTTTGGTTTTCAGAGTACGTGGGCCTAGATGCTCGGGGTGGGTCCGTACACGGCAGTAGTGCACACGAGAGCCAGGAGGTAGATGGCTGGCGACACACACTGTCATTGCAGGCTCCTCATATTTTTGTTTGGATAAAAGTTAGACAGGCAAGGCGCTGGCACTACTGTAATTCCCACTACCAGAAAAGTGGAGGTAGGAGGGCACATCTGAGGCATGCCCAGGCACTTCAGCAAGGCTGAGATCAGCCGGGGCGCCATATAGCAGGATCCAATCTTAAAAACACTGACTCAATAAAACAAACCCCCAAAGCCGAAAGTAGCAGCCAGCATCTTGGTGCGCACTGGAGGTACTAGTAGGCGGAGAGGCTGAAGCAGGAGAAACGAACTCTGCAGCCCACCAGGAAGCTGACTCAGCGAGACCTTAGCTCAGAGTTTATGAGAGAGGCAGGTTATATGTGGCTCAGGGCAGGACCCTGCGTCCAATCCTCAGTTACAAACAGACAAAACAAACAAATAAAAACACTTTTATTCTTAACCCTGAAATACATTTTATTGATAAAAAAAAAAAATGTTGAGATGAACATGCCAGTTAAATACAAAATTGAAAAACACTTCTTGGCAAGTGCAAAGTCTTGAGTTCGATCCCTGGTTAAAAAAAAAAAAAAAGAAGAAGGAGGAGGAAAGAAAGAAAACCCACTTCTTAACCAAGTATGGTTGTTAAGAGGCTAAGGCAGGAGGATCGCTGTAAGTTTGAGACCAGCCCGGGGGATACAAAAAGTGAGCCCAAGGCCAGCCCGAACTGTGTAGGGAGACCCTGTCTCAAAAAAAGAAAAAGAAAAATACTTCTTAACAAGGTAATCGTTGGAGTCCTTCCACCTCAAGACTGTGATGTTGCCATAAAGATCACTGTTGTTATGGTTTCAAAATAAAGACAAGAGTTCTGATGTTTGCTGGATAAGATCAGCTTGTGACTGCGGGCTCAGCGCCTGGATGAAGGTCCCCGGCTCGTGACAGAGGGGCGGCCGTCATCTCTTGAGGCTAGGAAGAAGGGTACCTTCAGCTGAGCAGTGCGCAGGGCTAGCTGTGGGCATGCTGCGTTTCTCTGTAAGGCAAGACAAATTCTGTACTTTGCCTCTCCGTTTATATTGTAATTATTTGAAGAAGTGGCTTTTCTTGTTTCTGAGTTTAGACAGTGTTGGTGACTAGTCAGCCTGCAGTTGTCACATTGATTGTGTAATGCTTTTCTGGGCAGCCGAACATTCATGTTTGTGGAGTCATCATTTATTGAGAAGGAGACCCACGAGAGTTTTTCTCATCACCACAATGTCTGCCCAGATGTAGGGTTTATTCTGGTTTTACACGTAGGCTGGCCTCGCCCTCTCGTCTTCTTGTCCTAGCCGCGCGGGAAGCAGGAATTCTAGGCCCTTGCCCTGCGCATGCTCAGATCCGCCCCGCCCGCGATGCTGGCGGTGGTGACTGCGGCGGTGTTCGGGGCTTCCACGCAGAGCTACAATCCCAGCCCTGTTTATAGTTTTGTTTTGAATCACGTTCTCACCAAGATGCTAAACTGCCCACGCAGGACTCGAACTTGAGATCTTCTTGCCGAAGCCGGACGCATCACCATGCCCCTTTCTTTCAGCTTTGCTTTTCAGGAGGCTGTTGATGCTTCCGGACGTTCTCTTGAAGCACACCAGTGGTGACTTACGCATTTGAGCTACAGCTCGCTCTCTCTCTCTCTCATTAATTTTAATTATCAGTGAATCCTGTAAAAAAAAAATTTGTGTGTGTGTGTGTGTGTGTGTGTGTGTGTGTGTGTGTGTGTGTGTGTTACTGAGCAGCTGGGACTACAGGCGCAACCTTTGTTCCACAATGAGGGTTTATAAATAAATAAATAAGACTTTAACAAGTTTGGGCTGGCCAGATAGCTCAGTGAACTAAATCACCTGCTTATGCAGAGCGTGGCCGCTGGGGTTCACTCCCCGGTGTGCCGTGCTGCCCTGCCCCCGGAACGTGCTGAGATAGCGATTGAGATTGGGCATGGCTGTGCACCCCTGTAATCCCAGCGCTTGGGAGGCTGAAAACAGGAGAATCACTACGAGTCTGATATATGCAGTGAGACCTTGTAGGTCCCGTAGACCCTGTACTAAATACATTAAAAAAAAAAAAAAAAAAGAATTTGGTTCCCTGAAGCTGGGTATGGTGGCACCCGCCTATAATCCCAGCATTCTGGGAGGCTGAGGCAGGACTGCAAATTCCAGTCTACCCTAGTCATTTAGGAAAACCCTGTCTCAAACTTTTAAAAACTAAAAAGGGCTAGAGATAGCTCAGTGATAAGACACATGCCTACTAAGGTCCTGGCTGGACCTACCAGCACTATCTTATGACCATGTCACTTAACTTCCTAGCTTTAACCACTTCACAATGTGTACATACATTTAAAGAAGCATTTTGTATAAATGATAAATATTATTTTTTTCAAGACAGGGTCTCACTATGCAGTCCAGGGTGGCCTTGAACTTATTATGTAATCTAGGCTGGCCTTGAACTTGAGACCCTCCTGCCTCAGCCTCTTGAGTGCTGGGGTTGCAGGGGTGCATCCCCACACCTGAGCCCATGAAATACAATTTTAGATAAAATACAAATTACAAAATATAAAGTACAAAGTTCCTATGCTAAATGTGGTCATTGTATGCACCTAAATTGTACAAAGAAACTTAATGAAATAAAAAATGTGAAAAATAAGAGAGGTACAGGATAGTAAAATGTTAAATGAGTGAAATTTCTTGGGCATAATGAGCTTGTGACATATTTACAGCAGGGTCACACTACTGCTAGTGGCTGTCCTCACTGGGCTTGGTGGCCTGCCTGTGTACCAGCACTCACAGGAGGGATACAGTGAGTTCCAGGCCAGCCTGGGCTATGTAGCAAGAGCCTGTCTCAACAACATGTAGTCTTATTATAATGACTATTATTTTTATTTAATGGCGTTTGCTTTTCCTTCCTTCTTTCCTCCTTTCCCCATCCGAGTGGTCTTATTTTTCTGCATTTTAGACTTCCTCGGAATAAAATGTTTAAATGTACAAGAACTATATCAGATTTTAGCATATAAACCCCACGCGTTTATTCACCTCCTGTCATTGCAAGTGTCTCTGTATGAAACAGTTCTTTAATTTGTTTTCCTCTGCTTATCCTGGGTTTACCGGGGCTAACTCATTTGCAGTTACCACATCCTCTACACAAAGACAACCCTGGGTCCAAGCTCAGCAAGTGGGTGGGTTGCCGGTGGTGGGGCTGGAGGCCGGGCCCTGTCTCCTGGGTGCCACCTTCAGCTGGGCTGGTGCTGCCCTGACAGGGGCTGGGTTCCCAGCTGTGCATGGGTCCTAGGCTGTAAGCAGCGGGCTTCTGGGCAGCCCCGGAGAGTCTGCACTTCTTGCCTTCGCTGTCTCCAGCTGCTCCCGATGCAGTCTAACATCACAGCCTGCTGTTTATTTGGGAGCATATGGAAAGGTTCAGCTGTCTCTCTCCAGAGGGCCTGCAAGGTCGTTGGGGTCTGCCTTCAGCTGTACCAGTGGGTGCTGAGACAGTGCTGGAGGAGGCCCCTAGTCGAGCCTTCTGTGTGCAGGTCCCTGTCATCTCCTTTGGCAGATGGGCCATCTTCAGTCGCCCACCCAGGGTGGTGCACAGCTCTGGGACCTCCTGGAACTGGCCTCATAACGTCTGATATCTTAATTCCGCTTGTGACCACCAAGTCCCGCAGACAGCAGTCCGCCTGCCTTGCTCTCCAGTTCCTTTGCTGTCTCCCCATGATGTCCAGGATGCGATGTTTTTGTGAGCAGAGTGTGCCTGGCAGGCTGTCGTCTTCCTCCTCCTTTGCACCTCTCCCCTTCTGCCTTGGGGTGGAGGCTGCCCTCCTTGCTCGGCTAGTTCTCACTTATGGACCCCGCGATGGGTCATGGTTTCTGCCCACCTGGTCCTTTCCTGCAGGCCCTGCTGGAGTTGGTGTGCAACTCCTTCAGGGTTACTCTGTAGCAGACACCCACGGAAGCCCACTCCTTCAGAGGAGCGTGTGGTAGAACTCAGAATGGGCCTGGTGCCTGTGGGCCTTGGAGCCCCTAGGAGTACCATGAACTCCACGAGGGCCCAGGCTGTCAAAGAGTGGAAGGTCCGCTGCAGTGGGCAGCCAGGTACCCTCTGAGAAGTTCGTGGCCACAGTCTCACTCCTCTGTGGCTGAAAGAATTCAGGCAGAGCCCACTCTCAATTTGGAAGCGCTGAACCTCTGGAGCCAGCTGTGCCTCCCCCCAGGTCACGCTGCCCACGGTCCACTCATCAGACACTTGGCCTTGGTGGCATTGTAATTCCTGTGATGACACCAGCCACAGCAACCAGCCCCAGAACGGTGTGCCCCAGTGGTGAGACCTGGCGCTGGTGGCCCAGCCCTTGGAGACCTTCCTCCTTAAGATGCGCTCGGTGCCCTAGCTTCCCAGTGGCCTCCTTGCTGAGGGAAGCCGTGGACTGTTTGCCCCCGAACACCTTCCTGTCCACCTCTGCCTGGGCCTAGCCTTCACCATGAATGGGCAGCAGGAAGGCGAGGAAGGCAAAAGCCTGGGCATCCTGGTCAGCTGTCAGCTAGGTGCCAGAGCTCTGACAGAAGACCTAATCCTGCAAAGAGCTTCTCCATGTGCTCCTTGGTGCCACTGTAGTGCAAGCTGCACACAGAGGGCTTCTGGGAGTTGGCCAGGTCCTTATCCTGCTCAGTGCCCACAGATGTCCAGCCCTCCCAAGGTGTGGGGCTCCTCAGGGCCACTTGCCCCTGGGAACCTGCTTCTCCCTGAGCAGTGTCTGCTGTGCATTCCTGCTTGCACGTTAGCAGTTCTTCACTTCCTCTTCACTTCTGCCCTCCACACAGACGTGTCCTGTTTGCTTCCTGTGATCATTTCCCAGTAAACGTGTCCCCCAGCTTCAAGGACACTAGGAGCCCTGTAATAATGATGCAGAGCGGGCACCCCGTAGCTTCCTGGTGGAGCAGACAGTGGCTTCTTCTGGTTTGCTGGTTTCTCCATTTTTGTCTGCAGCTTCCTGTCCTGTCCTTGTCAGTCCCCATGTTCTCTGATCCCTGTGGCCATCGCAGTAAAGGGCTCCTCTTCCTTGGCCTTACAGCTTCCTCTTCCTCCTACTCCAAGGACAGGGATGAGCTGGCCTCCCCACCTTGGATTTTGGGCCCTTCGTGCCCACAGCCCCTGCCTTGATTTCCAGGCCTCTCATCCTCTGTCACCTGCTCCTCCTCCTCGCTGCTCTGAGCTGGAGTCCAGGTTCACGAGGCTGAGGCTGGCCTGCTGGCCTGCTTGGCCTTGCTCAGTGGTGGGCTTGGTGTTGGGGTATCATGGCCCGTGTGGGCCATCTGCCTCAGGGAACAACAGGAACTGCTTGAATTTTCTTGTCTTCCTTCAGCTCCCAACTCGCCTGGCACCCTTCACTCTGCCGTCTGTCGGAGTGTCTGGGGCACTGGAGCCTTGCATGCGAAGGCTTGTTGGACTGGCTTCGCTCCGGGGCAGGCCTGTGCCAGGCTCAAGCTGCGTTGGGTCCTCAGCATGCAGAGCTGCAGTGTGTCACGTGTGGCTACAGCCCGTGCAGAAAGGCCGAGTGTCCTCTGAGCTCCTTCTGGTCAACTGTAAGAACTTGGCCCCTTGGGAACCCGCAGGCTGCAGTCCCAAAGGGTCAGTGAGCTGCAGGCGGGAGCTGTGGCATGCCATGCTCCTCCTCTGTCCCATTCAGGGGCTTCTAGAGCAGCAAGACGAGGTGCAGTGTCTGTACTGCTCTGATGGCAGGAGGAGGGACAGTGTCTTCCCACTCAGTGCAGCTCGCGTGCTGCCACCTGTCATGAGCCAGGACAAAGTTACACAGCTTGACCTTCAGTCCACCCCACCCAGAAGCAGGTGAGGCCAAAGCTTCTTTGTTATATGGGCTCTTTGACTACGTCTAGAATTCCAAGTAATATAGGAGCTGATTAACAGAAAAAAAGATTGCTTTTTTTGTTGTTCATTTCTTCATTTTTTTAATTATTATTATTGAGGTAGGGTCCTGTTTAGTTCAGGCTGATCTTGAACTTACTATGTGGTGTAGGCTGGCCCGACCTGCTGCAGTCCCCCCCGCCTCAGCCTCGCCAGTGCTGGGATCACAGGAGTGCGCCACCGCGCCTGGCCCAGGTGTTACTCATTTTACGTGCATGTGGATAGTCAAGGCAGCGGGAAGCCTGAAGGAGCGATCACCGTGTGACGCTTTCCTACTTGGTGGGCAAATGTTCGTGAAGGGACGGCGGGACAGGGCACTAGACGCTGGGGCATCACCGCCAGGCATTGGCCCTGTGTGGGGGCTCTGGGAGGACAGGACAGGAGCCTCAACAGTGTTTGTCCAGGTCTTCAGCTTCCCTGATTAGCAGCCTCTGTCGTTTTGTAGCTCTGGACTGTAAAGCAGTTTTCCCCGGGAACGAGGATGGAGCCTTCGGTGCATGCGAGGCAAGCTCTGCCTCAGAACTACAGCCTAGCTCCCCAAAGCCGCTTACAGGGTGCCGAGAGCGTCAGCCAAGCGGGCCTCATGGAGATCACAGCTCAGCCGCCTCCGCCTGGGATGATCAGCCAACTACGGCGGCACTCGGGGCGGCTTCCCACTTGCCAGGCAGCTTGCGAGTGTGAGTGGCACATAGGACGCGGCTGTGCTCTTACGCGCGTCACTCATACTGGACTTCACACTGTGCATTCTTACACTGACGTGTTCTGTTCTACGCGGTGACAAGTGTACATAGTGAGAAGGAAATTGCTTGCCTAGTCACACTCCTTACCTCTTGGTAAGCCAGAGATGACCACTAATCCGAGTTCATAATATGTCCTTTTGCTGGATGTGGGGTGCACATCTGTAATCCCAGCACTTGGAAGGCTGAGGCAGGAGGATTGCTGCAAGTTTGAGGGGTAAAACCCTGTTTCTCTCTCTAAATATATATATATATATATATATATATATATATATATATATATATATATTCTAAAGATATTCAATGCACTTTTACAATATAAGAATACAAAGTAGGGGGCTGGGGAGATGGCTCAGTGGAATAAGCACTTCCCTGGCAAGCTCAAGGGCCTGAGTTCAATCCCTGGCACCAACAACAAAAAAAAAAAGAAAAGAAAGAAAGAAAAGTTTCCAGGGCTGAGACAGGTGAATGGATCACTGTGAATTGGGGCCAGCTTGTACTACACTATGAGCTCAAGGCTAGCCTGAACTGTATCCTAGCTCAAAAAATAAATAAGTAAATAAAAAAGAACACAAGTGTGGTAGTACACACTTGTCCTAGCACTTGGGAGGCTGAGGCAGAAGGATCATAGGCAGTTTGAGACCAACCTGGCTACAAAGTGAGCTTCAAGGCCAGCCTGAATAGCAAGACCCTGTCTCAGAAAGACAAAAATAAATAAACAAATAAATTTTTTAAAAATATATGGAATTGGGCTGGGGAAATGGCTCAGTGGAATAAGCATTTCCCTAGCAAGCACAAGGGTCTGAGTTGAAACCCCAGTTCCGCCAAAAGAAAAGAAAAGAAAAATATATATATAGAACTAGTTGTCTAACTTGCCCTTCAGTACACACCTCTAGTCCCTGAAGTCTGGGAGGCTGAGACAAGAGGATCCCAAGTTTGAATCCAGCCTCAGCAATTTAGCAGTTTAGGGAGAGCTTGTCTCAAAAATCTGAAAAGAAAAACAAGATAAGACAAGGGCTGTGGACGCAGCCCACTGCGAGCCATGGGTCAGCGACCAGGACTGGAAGAACAGGGAAAAGCCTGACAATGCTAACACTTCAAGGGGTTTCTTCCATTTCAGCATGAGTCACAGAGCAAGCTCCCTTCGGGGCTGTGTGGCACCCACCAGCGCTTCCCTGCAACTGAGGGCAGGGGAAAGAAAAGTCAAGGCTGGCGGTTCCAAAGAAAGCATTTGCTTGCGAGGCATTCTGTGTTTTCCTTCTGAAGATTTCTTAGGAAAGTGTTACCAGGAAGTACTGCTTTAGGGTAGTACTGTACCCTGTCAGGTTCTCTGCCCTCAAGTGACTAAGAGAGCAGTCATTCTTTTGGCTTCTAGAGTCGAATTCCACTCAGGCTCTGTTTCCTGGTGTCTTCCACTAATGTGCTCTCCTACACAAAACTAAGTAACTTCTCAAGCAAGGATTAGCAGCAGCGATGCCATGGCTCTTAATATCCACCTTGGCGTCCCCTGAGGCCCCTCACGGCTCTGCTCCCTGGTGTGCACAGCCCCTCCCCTGCAGCCAGCCACGTGGCTCAAGAGACAGCTGCCTGAGCAGGAAGGCCTGCGGTTCCTGTGACTGACAAGCAGCGGCCTTCGTGCGTGCCCCTCCCTCCACCGCTCGCTTGTTTGCTCTGGGGGTTTCTGAGTCAGGCTGGCTGTGCACTGCCTGCTGGGCGTGCTCTCTCCTGGCAGGCGAGCCACCATGCCGAGCCTGCGCCTGTCTTTGTGATCATCTCAGGGATTTCTTCTTCCTTAGGCTGCCCTAGGTTTTCTCTTTAACCTAAGCATCCCTGCAGAAATGCTTTCCAGAAGGGTCTGCTGGGGTCTGCGTCCAGGCCAGCCCTGCCAAGAAGGCCCTGGCCGTGTGTGCCTAGAATCTGAGGTCTCTGCACTGCAGAGACCTCTGCTTTCCAAAGCAGACCGATTCCTTCCCACGGGAACTGCAACCAGGTTGTTTCTGGGCTTCTTCTGTCCTGAGCAAAGGACTGATCAGGGTCAGTACAGATAGTAAGGTTTAATAAATGTAGGAAAAGGAACGGGCTCTGCAGAGTGAGCTCAGGCCCAGTGAGGAAGGGAGCAGAGGGTCGGCAGGGCAGGGCTGCAGGGCTGCAGGGCTGCAGGGCTGCAGAGCAGGCCTGGCATCCCGGGGCCTTGGAAGCCGGCCTACGGAGCTCTGGGGGCGGTGCCTCCTCTCCAGCCTGGGACCACGCCCTGTCCTCCTGACCCATTCCCCCAGGGATGCTGAGAGGGAGCCGGCCCTGCTGTGGCGTCTCCTGGCCCAGGCCTGCAGGCCCTGTGGGCTGCCGGGTCAGGCTGCCAAGGGCCTGGCTGGCCGTTACCGGCTGGCTGAGGCCACAGGTGCTACAGGCAGTAAGAAAGGCACGGTAACTTCCAGATGCCTGTCACCAGGAGAAGTACCAGAACCTCCTCTCACGTTGGGGACATAGAGCCTCGCGTGAGCAGCCGCTCAGGGCTCCACCTTCGAGGGGCAAAGTGCGCAGACAGGCTGGGAAAATGCTGTGAGCAGGCCAGAGCCTCGGCAAGGCCCCCAAGGCCCACAAGGTGCGTGTTAACGGGGGCGCGCACTTCCGGTACCTGCGCAAACTGTGGCAAACTTGGGCCATGAAGGGCTCCACTTTCAGAGCCAGGTCCTGCTCCAGAGGGTCTGAGGAATATTTCTCTTTTTGGTCCTCCAGAAATTCTACTGACAGGCTGGGGAGATGGCTCAGTAGAATAAGCACTTCCCTGGCAAGCGGAAGGCCCTGAGTTCAATCCCCGGTTCCACCAAAAAAAAAAAAAAAAAAAAAAAAATTCTACTGACCATTTACCAAGTGGGATTTTCTTTTTCTTTTCTTTTTTCTTTTGAGACAGGGTTTCTCTATGCAGTTCAGCTGACCTTCAGCGCACTGTGTAGCCCCCTGACTCTCCATCAGGTCAGGGCTATTATGGAGGCAGTGTTCCTTGTGGTTCAAACTGACAGTGATCCTCCTGCCTCAGCCTCCCAAGTGCTGGGATTACAGGTGAGCGCCAATGCCCTTGGCCCACGTGGATTTTTATAGCTTGTCACTACATCTCTGGAGGAAGGACCAGAATGACTCCTCAGGAGCTGACAATAAGACCAGGGTCGTGAGGGATTGTAGGGCCACCCTTGTTGCCTCCCCTCGGCCTTTGTGTTCCCAAGGAGACTTTAGACTCATCTCATTGGGATCCCTTGCAAAAATAATAGCAACTTACTTGGGAAGATAGACTACCTCTGAGAGTTACAGAATTTCCTGTATGTGGTTTACAAATGACTTCTTATTAGCTAGCAAGCTTCTTCTTTCCAGATTGTGGCTGGGCATCTTGGGAGCCTATGGAGACACAAAGCCTCTTGGCTTTTCCTACCATCCATGCCCACGCAAGTGCCTTGAGCTCCACTCTTAGAACAGAGGTCCCTGGGGGAAGTTGGCCTCGAGGACCTCGGGGCCTCCCTGTGGTGTCCTCCATGGACAGTGCCACTTCCATCCCTGAAGCAGCTTCCTCGGGGCCTTGGGCATGGTCAAGGGCATCCATCTGCTTCCTGGGCCTGGGCGGTCCCTTGTTCAGAGCAGCTGCCTCCTGGGCCTGCGGGCACTGCGCAGGCGGACCAGGGGCTGTGCAAGCCTTGTCAGTTCTTCGAGGTGTTCAGCAGCAGAGTGAGCCTCTCCTCAGCCAACGCTTTGCCTCCAGAAGAGCCCAAATTGGGGGCGTGGGGGCCTGGGGGTGGGCACCGGAAGTGTGCGCCCCCGTTAACACGCACATTGGGGGGCCTTAGGGCCCTTTCTGAGGCTCTGGCCCTCCACCCACAGCATTATTCCAACCTGTTTCTAAGCTTTCTCAGTGTCGGCCTTTGTGTCGAAGAGCAGAGGAGCTCTGCTCTCTGTCTCTCTGTCTCTGTCTTTTTCTCACTGTCTTTCTCTCTGTCTCTCTATCTCTGTCTCTTTCTCAGTGTCTTTCTCTCTGTCTCTGTCCTTCTCATTGTCTCTGTCTTTCTCGCTGTCTCTCTGTCTCTGTCTCTCTCTTGCTGTCTCCCGTCTCTGTCCTTCTTGCTGTCTCTCTCTCTGTCCCTGTTTCTTTCTCACTGTCTCTGTCTCTCTCTGTCTCTGTCCTTCTCACTGTCTCTCTCTGTCTGTCTCTTTCTCACTGTCTCTGTCTCTGTCTCTCTATCTGTCTCTGTCTCTTTCTTGCTGTCCCTCTCTCTGTCTCTGTCCTTCTCGCTGTCTCTCTCTGTCTCTGTCTCTTTCTCGCTGTCTCTATCTCTCTGTCTCTGTCTCGCTGTCTCTATCTGTCTCACTTCTCTGTCCTTCTTGCTGTCTCTCTGTCTCCATCTCACTCTCCCCTCTGGCATTTAAGCTTGTGCACCCGCTTTCTTTCACTCAGCATTATATCTCCAGATGTGTCTGTCTCACAAAGAAGCTTTCTTTGCTGGTTGCTTTACTCCATTTGGACTGGCATTTATATGCTATGTGTGGTGGTCACATCCGGCACATGGTCACTGTTGAGTCTGTACTGCACACAACTTGACTCTTTTCCCCCACTCCTCTCCCCCACCTCTTCTCCCCTCCCCACTCACAGAGGCTGCTTTGCTCTCCCTTCTGCCCCTGCCCCTCCCTTGTTCCCCTTCTCCTTGTTCACTGGTGTTCTCTGGCTCCCTGTCATCATAGGCAATCTGTACCTGCACATAATATACTATCTTCTTCTCTTTTTCTTATTCACCTCCCTCCCTTCAACCTCTTTTTCTCTGAGGCAAAGCTTCACTGTAACAGTTCAGGCTTGCCTTGACCTTACTTTGTAGCCCAGATTGTCCTTGAACTTGTGGCAGTCCTCCTGCCTCAGCCTCCCGAGAGCTGGGATTACAGGCATGCACCCTCATGTCCACCCTGGTGCCCATGGGCAATGGATCTGTTTCCATTTTTGCTTCTAGTCTGTTTTTCCTTTTCCCTGCCCCCCTCATATGAATAGGTCTTCCTTCCCAGTACCCACCTCTGTTTTGCTCCTGATTCACTCTACTGATTGGGGTTGAGGCCCAGTGGCCAAGCCTGTGGAACCTGCGGGTTTGGGCCATACAGCTTCCTATGTCTCATCCAGCAGCCTAGAGAGACAGCCAAGTCTGGGGTCTTTTGTGGTATCCCACACAGAAGGAGGAGACCCGGTGGAGCCCATACAGCATCCCCATGAGGCGCAGGTATCTGTGGACAGACAGCTCTGTCCACTGCTGGGGTGACCCTGGCATCGCACTGCCGCTCTTACCTCCAGCCACTGGTCCCTGAGGAAGAGAAGTCACTGGGCTGTGTCTGACGGTGGCCCAGAGGCTGAACCGAGGACAGTGTGCAGGTTGCCCAGGTTGCTTTTCTCGTTGTGGACACAAAACACCCACCACCCACAAGCTGAGGGAAGAAGGCTTATCTGACTCCCAGCCTGGAAAGGCTCAGGCCATCGGTGGCCACCCTATGACAGGGGCATCACTGAGGAGAAACAGCCCACGCAGGCAGGCAGGCAGAGGGCCGGCAGCAGGCTGAGGCAGCAAGACGGCAGCACGGCAGCAGCCTGCTTTCTGCCCCTCGTTTTCCATCCAGGGTGCCTTCATCACGCAGTGCCACCCAGCCTCAGGGCGGGGCAGCCTCAACCCCAGGGTCCCACCCCAAATCCATGCAGCTCTGAAAAGCCTTTCCTAGGTGTTCAGGAAGCTTTGGGGGACATCTAGATGTGGCCACAGCACAGGGCCATCGCTCCCACTACAGACAAAGAATTTTCAGGATACGTCAGTGAGAGGCGAAGAAAAGTTTATTGGGCAGATTTTTTCTTTTTTTTCAGAACCGGGGATTGCACTCAGGCCCTTGCACTTGCCAGGGAAACGCTTATTCTACTGAGCTATCTCCCTGGCCCCTGGGCAGATATTTTAGGACATCCCGGAAAGCAGGCACTCAGAAATTGAGATGCCCTTTTTGTTTGATTGTTTTATTTATTTTTATTTTGAACACAGTCTCACTAATTACTAAATTTCAGGTTGGGCTCAAACTTGGAGTTCTCCTGCCTCTGCCAGCCAGAGTGCTGTGATGACAGGTGTGTGTCACTGTGCTGCAATTCACTTTTACGCAGGAAATCAACTCAGTTAAGTCAGAGTTTACAAGGCTTCTGGCCAACATGAGCCAAGGGAGAGTTGTCTGTTGCTTTTTTTGAGACCGGGTCTCACGGTGTAGCTCACCCCAGCCTTTAGCTCAGGCTGGCCTTGAACGTGCAAGGGTCCTCTCACCTCAGCCTCCCAGGCAGGAGCTCCAGAGCAGTCTTAATGGGAAGGGGACAGAGATGGGGGAAGCGAAAGGAGGGAGCACAGGAATTAGGACTGCCACGCAGGAGTGTCAGTCTTGCAGCTCACTCGCCTCCTGGAGCTGGCTTCCTGGCTCATGGCTCCTAGGAGTAGTGAAGTGGTCAAGGAGCACTGGCAAAGGCGAAGGCTGTCTGGAGGAGGGGCTGAAGGAAGGTGGGGAGGGGAGAGAAGCGAGTTACGGCATCACAGGGCGTCAAAGAAATGCGGCATGTACAGTAATTCTCTGTTATGTGTAACTAAAATGTGCCAAAGCAATCTGACTGGAAAAAGAGAAAAGCGTAAGTGAAGAACGGGGGAAAAAACTGGTTCAGCAGAGAGGGTGGGCTGAGGAAAAAGCCAGACAAGGGAACACCTGGAGGGCACAAGGAGCCTTCCTGAGGGACAGGAGGACACCTGGAGGGCACAAGGAGGCTGTCCTGAGGGACAGGAGGATACCTGGAGGGCACAAGGAACCTGTCCTGAGGGACAGGAGGACACTGCAAAGGTTCTGAAGAAAGCCACCGTAGCAAGCCCTTCTTGGGGTCTGTCCTTTCAGAGAACCCGTGAGGCTGTGCTGGGGCCCCAGCTCAGGCTGAGGCCGGGGCACCCACTGAGAACCTGCCCGAGCTCGGGGTAGAGGCCACGCACAGGGCTGCGGCAGGTGCCCCCCGGATCCTGTGTGAGCGTGTCGCACCCCCTTCCACCCGCTTTGGGGCCCTAACCTAGGTCACCCTTGCTGACTGCTGTGGCAATCACAGCGCTTGCAGACTGCAAGCAGGCATCACTAAACGTAGAAAATAAACAAAGACAGCTGCATGCCTGTAATCCTAGCACTCAGGAGGCTGAAGCAAGAGGATTGCTGTGCACTCCAGGCCAGCCAGCACAACATGGTGAGTTCCAGCCAACCCAACTTCATATTGCCCTGTCTCAAAAACCTTAGCCCCTAAACAGAGCAAAGCAAAACAAAAGAACATGAGAGGAGGGTCATGGGCCACAGGGTAAATGTCACTTCCGCCCCCTGCCCTGCCTGCTAGACACTGTTTCTGATCATGCTTTCTGGTCACCGTGAAAGGACCTAAAGGAAAGTGTGCAGGAGTTAAGCCAACGGCAGCACTTCCCCTTGGCTGAGCAGTGATGGAACAGCGCTGATGTTTTTTATAGTTTAATGCATTTTAATAGCAAGCTTTCAGGAGTAGCACAGAAAGACAGAGTAGAAACATGTACTTGGAGCCAGGGAGATGGCTCAGTGGAATAAGCGCTTCCCTTGCAAGCGTAAGGGCCTGAGTTCAACCCCAAGTTCCACCAATAAAAGGAAGGAGGAGGAGGAGGAGGAGGAAGGAGAAGGAGGCAAGCATTAGATCATTACAGGCTGGCAAGATGGCTCACTAGAATAAGCATTGCCTGACAAGCTCAAGGGTCTGAGTTCAATCCCTGGTTCTGCCAAAAAAAAGAAAAGAAAAGAAACATGTACTAGCATGTAAGACAACTCAGAAGTATAGCAACTGGGTAGAACTCCCTGTACATGCAAATGCTACAGCACTGCTTAGGTGTTTTGTTTAATCCAAATGCTAGCATTGTTCAGAAAAACCTAACAGATTTTTATTTATAATTGTTATAAAATTAAAAAGCTGAAACTTGTTCAATGAAACTTTTTTTTTTTTTTAATATTATGAATTTGGTACAGGGCCTCACTATGCAGCTCGGACCACAGTGATCCTCCTGTTTCAGCCATCCCAGCACTGAGGATTACAGGCGTGCAGCACCATGCCCAGGGCTCCCACCCCCAGGGTTCTGGGGCCAGCACAGCATGTGTGTACCAGGGATCCAACCAGGTCCTTGCTGTAAAGGGTTAACAATTTTGTGCGTTAACTGTGAAAAATTATTTTAAAACTCTTGTGCTTCCTGTTATCTGCTCTCTCCCTCTCTGCTCAAGGCTGCTGAACAATAAATAACTGTTTCTTGTCGAGGCAGCGAGCTAAGACAAACTCCCTCCCTAACCATCTTCTGTGATGCGGTCAGCTTAAGATGTATCTTGTAAAAATATGCACTTATCACTAAGCTGTAAAAGACCTTGTAACCTTGAGTTACAAACAGTTTGAAGCTGTGTCAAATAAATGTAGTTTTCTGTTGTTCTATGCTAGATAACAAACTCGCTTACCAAACTAGATGTGATTTCTGTTACAAATACCTCCCTGCTACCCCACCCACATTCGGGCTGATCAGCCTTCTCCTGTGTGAGAAATGGCTGACGGATCTGAGCTCAGTAAATACAGGCTCCACTCAGATTCCTATCTGGCTGCTCTGGTTCCTGTGCTGAGTGGCCAGCAGGCTCTTAGATCACCAAGCTCTCAGTGGCCCTTCACCGAAACATTTGACATGCATTAATGCTTTACATCTGTGCATGAATATTAAAAATTCACACACAGATAAAAATGGAAAAACTGCCAACACCCGATTTCTGTCCCCTTTCATTTGCAATCACATACTGTTGACCCTGTGGGGAAAAAAATCTAACTTTCAGAACTCCTAATAAGGGCCAGAGAGATGGCTCAGTGAAATAAGTGCTTGCCTGGCAGATGCAAGATCCTGAGTTCAATCCCTGGTACTGAAAACAACAAACAAACAAACAAAACTTCCCGTGGCCAGTAACAAAAAGGGAAACATTTCTTCGAGAATGGGCATCTTCCATAATTGAGACACATTTGGCATGGCTGCGAGCAGCAGGCTGGTACCTTCAAGCAGGCCGACCTGCGAGGCCTCACTTGCCTTCTGCCAAGCACCCGCAACTGCGCTCTAGAAGTGCAGATTTGGTTTGAAGTTCTGAGCAATTTCTTGAACCTGAGGCTGGAAAGGGAATTTGCAAGTCAGTTCAGTGGACCGAGTACCACAGGCCTGGGCCTTAGCAGTGAGGTTTCTTTGCCCCTCCAGTAGAGGGTGCACTCCTATGAGCTGCTTTTATAGCCAGTTGTTTCCTGGGCGCTTTACCACTAGTGGATTTACGGGCAGTCGCCTTGTCACAGCCATGGTGCGGGGACACTCCTTATTCCGTCCTCCTTGGGCTGGAGCCAGCCAGAGCTGAGTTTTGAAGGCCACGAAATCGTATGCTTATAAGACAAAAACTAGAGCTGGACACGTGGCACATGCATGTAATCCTGGCACTCTGGGAGGCTAAGGCAGGAGGATGGAAGCAGGGTTCAGGCCACATGGTGAGTTTAAGTTCAGCCTGAACTACAATAGCAAGGACCCGTCTCAAAGAAAAAGAAAATCAACGTTGGGCGTTTGGGGATATAGCTCAGTGGTATAGGATTTGCCCACGAGAGGCTGTAGGTTCAGTTCCCAGCACTGCAAAGCCAACGTTGAATAACGCTGATGCCTTTTTCTACTTGTTTGCTTGTGTTGAGACAGGGTTCTGCTATGTGTGGCTCACACTGGCTCTGGCGCGTGGCCGTTCTCTTGACTCACTGAGCCAGGTGCTGGGATTCTCCGCGGTGCCAGACACCGCGCTTAAATCGAGTGCACATCGGGCGGGCAGAGGGGTTGGAAAAGGCTTCCCGTGGCCTGTCGTCTGCAGACGCTGATCCCCACCCTCCCGCGGTAGCAGACACCCAGCAGGCTGGCAGCCAGGGCTCAGGAGTCAGCTGCTTAAATGTCAAGACTTAAGCTTCATCTCCTGCCCCATCTGTGCCTGCGGTCGGACACAAGATTAAAAAAAAAAGAGCAAAAACTAGGGAGGCAACTCGTAGGTAAGAGAGGCCAATTTTCAATTATGGTGTGGGACAGAGGCAGGTGATTACGTGTGGTGAACTGGCTGGGAAGGGGGTGTGGCCTTCTGCTCCCAGAGGGGCCCACGCCGAGCGCTTCTGACGCCGGCCGGCCGCGGCCGGGAGGAGCCGCAGAGAGCAGCTCTGCTCTGCTCGGGCGCGCTGCGCAGCTCCTCCCTCGTCCGCCTGGCTCGCGGCGGAGCGCCTTTCCTTTCCTGTCTTAAATAAATACCTTGCTACCCTTTGCCCTTGTCTCGACCACTTCATCGCAAGAACCTAGAAGCCTAGAAAGAGACCCCTGCCCCCCAAACCTGGTAGCTGTAGGAAGCTGCTTTTGTTGCTGCTGTTTTGCAACAAGATTTCACTTTGTAGTTCAGGCTGGCCTTGAGCGCGTGCATGGAGGCTATTAGTTTGTTTGATTTTTTTTTTTCCTCATTCAATGCACAAAACACATGAAATCAATTACCTTTATTTTATTTTATTATTTTAAATTACCTTTATTGTTTTTTCCCTTGTTCAAAGAAAATGAACAGGTCTGGGAGTATAGCTGAGGCACAGTGCTTGCCTAGCAAGCATGAGATCATGAGTTCGATTCCCAGTACCAAAAAAAAGGGGCCCAGGGAGATAGCTCAGTGGCTTAAGTGCCTGCCTGGCAAGTGCGGGGTCTAGAGTTCAATCCCTGATAAAAAAAAAAAAAAAAAAAACCGACTCCAAGGGCCAGACAGCTCAGCAGCACAGCGCCTTTCCAAGAGCACGTCCTCAACTCAACTCCATTCTCGGTGCAAAAACAAACCAAGCCAACGACCCCACACCATGAATCCGTGCATAAAGTCGTCGTCCCCTTCCCCCATCACCGCACTGGAGATTGCACCCAGCGCCCTAACCCTGAACGGCATCCCCGCCCTCCATAAGTCAGCAAGCTGCCAGGCTGGGCTGGAAGCTGGGGTAGCTGGGGTACTGGCAGAGGGCCCCACACCAGTTCAAACTTTCTCCCTTGTGGGTTGAGCCCAGGACGAGGCCCACATGATCCCAGCTACTCAGTAAGCCGACACAGGAAGATCACAGCTGGTCAGCCTGGGTAGTTGTCGACACCCTGCCTTTTAAAAGAGGTGGTTGAAAGAGAGAGTGTGAGAAAGAGAAAGAAAATGAAGGTAGCAGCTGAGGATGTCTCCCAGCAGTAAAGTGTCCCCGGGTTCCCTTCCACGTTGCGGATGGCAGGGAGCTGGGCATGGTGGTGCACGCCAAAAATCTGGAAAGTTGAGGCCAGCTTGGGCTACAAAACAAGACTTACAAGACTTTGTCTCAAAAAGCCTTAAAAAGTTTGGGCGTGGCTGCGCAGTCTGAAATCCCAGCACTTGAGAGCAGCCTGGGCTACAAAGTGAGCCCAGGGCCAGCCTGAGCTCTATAGAGAGACCCTGTCTCAGAAAGACAAAAATGAATGGATGAGTGAATGAATGGCCTTAAAAATAAATCCATCTGCTAATCTTCTGATCTGTAGGCGGACGCCTTATCCACTGCACCTCTGGCCCTGCGCTTCCATCTGCTACTGGAAGGGACTTCCTTGAACTTAGAACGGAGGAGTAAGTGAACACGTTTCCGGTGTGGCCACGAGGTGGCGCCCAACACCCACAGCGTGGACGCTCCCGCGTGCCCTGAAGACGGCCCGCTCGGCTGCACCTGTAGTTTCTGCAGTGCTGCATTTGTGCTTCCTGCCAGCTTCGCGCTCAGGGGAGCCCGAACCTCTCAACACGCAAATGTCCTCATTTCGTCATTTATCTTAACACCTACTTGTTTTATTTTTTTTATGTATTTGGTGCAGGGCCTCACTAGGCAGCGCGGACTCATAGTGACCCTCCTGTTCTCAGCCTCCCCTGCGCTGGGATTACAGGCGTGCGCCACCCCCTGGTCTCCGTGGCTGGTTCAGGATTCTGACTTTCTACTTGGTGTGATTTAATGAGCCCTCCCCCGCCCAAGCAGGCAGCCTATTCTGAGCTGTTTGTACTGCAAGCCACACTGCACAGGAACCGCACGCCCGAAACACTATGCCTCCAAGCGATGTACAGATTTTTTTTGGTTTTATTTATTTTGTAAAAAGTAAAAATTAGAATTAAAACAGAAAAAGTACAAGTGATACAAATTTTCACTTAACAAAGTAATATGAATTTCACAGAATTTGGTGCAATACAGTGTTGAATGCCAAATAGTTATTGATCTTACCAGATATAAGCATATAAAATTGAAAGGAAAAATAAAAGAAATGTATAAGAAAAGTGCAATCGCCGGGCGTGGTGGCGCATGCCTGTAATCCCAGCACTTGGGAGGCTGAGGCAGGAGGATTGTTGTGAGTTCGAGACCAGCCTGAGCTACAAAGTGAGCTTAAGGCCAGACTGAACTGCATAGTGAGACCCTGTCTCAAAAAGACAAAAAAAAAAAAAAAAAAAAAAAAAAAAGTGCAATCAATTGAAACAAGGAGACAACACAAATTAAGTATAACCTGCTCCTTTCCACAGACCAGCACAAGTACACAGTACATTGTACAAATGATCCTGCCTACATACAAAAATACATTTCTTTCCCCAATTCCCTCTCCTGTCCTTCTCCCCAACTCAGTAACTTTTCTTTTTGAATAACTTCCTTCCCTTTTCCCAACATCTATAGCACCCTTCAGATTCCACTTTTCTCTTTCAGATTCACTCACTAGAAGACAAAATGATGTTTCCCAATTAAAAAGAGAGAATTTGAGGATTAGACAACGAAGAGAGGGCAAGAAGAAAAGCTAGGAAACATGACATGGACAAAGCCATACATTTATACACACAAGACGGTTAAGGCAATGATCCCTGGAAACATCAGCAGGCTTTTGAAACTAGCAGTTAGTTGGTAGGATTCTCACCCTGACTGACTATACACGCTGATACCTGTGAACTCAGCAACTGCACTGAAGATGGCAATGTGTAACAGTGGGGCCATGCTTGGAATGCAGGAGCTTTGCCAGCTGCGCCCAGTGTGTTGAGGACCCTCTGCGATCACTCGGCACCCTGCCCATGGTGGAGCCCTGAGTTGTTTGTGGCCTCTCCTCTGGTGGCAGACTGCAGCGTCCCTCAGGCTGAGGCTGATGCTATTGCATTTGTGTGTAGCTGCAGGGTTTTTTTTGTTTGTTTGTTTTGTTTTGTTTTTTTTTTGTGGAACTAAGGATTGAACTCAGGCCCTTCCACTTCATGCAAGCACTTATTCTACTGAGCTGTCTCCCTGGCCCCTGCAGGTTTTATAAGGTATTTAACAGTATTTAACAGTGTTACCTGAAAGTGCCTCACTGGTCTATTTTAGATATGTAAAGGAAATGCCAGGTGACATTGTCAAAGCATTTTTTTTTTTAATGTATTTTGCACAGGGTCTCACTATGTAGCTCAAACAGGAAGAGTGATCTTCCTGTTTTCAACTTCCCAGTGCTGGGATTACAGGTGTGCACCACCATGCCTGGACTCAGGCGCTGGCTCTGTGAGCTCTAGGGGCAGGGCCGGTGCAGCATGTGGGACTGGGGATCGAACCCTGGTCCTTATGCTTGCCAAAGCAGGCGCTTAGTCTGCTGAGCTATCTTACCAGCCCAGCATTTATTCTTTTTTTTTTTTTTTTTTTTTTTTTTTTTTTTTTTTTTAAGAAATAAGTGAATTTGTTGTGTCCACGTTAATGAATGAAGTTACATTGAGAGGTGGGTCTGCAGCGCAGCTGTACCCATCCTGGCAGCCAGGACCATGCGAGGTGTTCAAATTTAAATTAACTAAAAAGGTGATTTCAAATTCCGTCCTTCGGTGGCAGCATCCACACGTCAGGTGTTCGGCAGCCAAGTGCGCTTCAGGGCCTGAATATGGGCCCATTCCCATATGTGCAGCAGCAGCCCCGTGGAGACTCCACTGCATAGCTGCAGTCTTCAAGTTCACGTGCTGTTAAGAAGCTGTCCTTGCCAGCTGTGGTGCTGCTTGGCTGTCAGCCCTCGGGCTGGGAAGCTAAGGCAGGAGGCTCGAAAGTCTGAGGCTAGCTCAGCAACTTAGTGAAAAGTGTCTCCCTAAATAAAAAGGGCTCTCAGGTATCTCAGTGGGAGCGTGATGGCCTTGCATGAGTTAAGTCCCAGTACCTGAAAAAAGGAAGAGAACAAAAGCCATTCTTGTGAATGTACAGGGGACACTAATTACTTCATCAGGGAAGATGGCTGTTAATGGCATACCTTCGGGACATTCAGTTCTTGGGATTCATGAATTACAAGGAAGAGAAGGAGAAAAGGACAGACTACATAGCAAGACCTTGCCTCAAAAAACCCACAAAAAGTAGGGTATGCTTTCATTAACTTACTTTCGGTGTCAAGGATTGAAGCCAGGGGTTAGGAAACATGAGCTACAACCCTGGAACTTCTCTTTTCTCTATGGACTCTGCTTTGGCCCTTGACCTATCACACAGCTCCTGATTCTTAGTGTTACCTCCCAGGGAATGTTTTCTCCAACTTCCTGTGTGCACAGCGACAATGTGTGTTGCTGACACGTTGCACTTGGAGCTGCTGAACTCTAGCTGGGAGGAAGGCCCAGAGGAGCAAATATTTTCAATTCTGCAGGCCAGAGTCCCTGTCTTAATCAACCCTCCGAGCACAAAGCCAGCCACAGACAGCACCATGGAAAGGACAGGACTGAGTGGCCACGGCCATGGGATCATGCTGAGGACAGCAGGTGGCCCTGCAGGCCAGGAGGCTCATGGGAGCTGTGTGGGAATAGATAGCTCCTTCATCTATTCCGTGCTACTCCAGCAGAGCATGGTAGCTTTAACTACTTCATTTTGTGTGCATAGCACACAGTGTCGATGGTGGTTACCCTGGTTCCCTGTCCTCTGAAGGTCTTTGGAAGCACAGACCTGTCACCTGCCTTAAGCCAGCAGTTATGTGTGATCCTCTTTTGTTCCAAAACGCTAACCTGGTTGCTCGCCTTTTCTTTTTTTTAACACTGGGAATCGAGCTCAAGACCTTGTGCTTGCCAGGCAGTTGCTAGGGCCGCTGAGCTACACCCCCACTCTCACTTCTGAACTTAATCATGCTTCTTTCTTTTTTCTTTCTTTTTTTCTCTTGTTGAGATAGGATCTCACTCTGCAGTTCAGGTGGACCTCAGGCTCACTTTGTAGCCCCAAACTCACAGAGATCCTCCTGTCTCAACCTCCCAAGTGCAAGGATTACAGGTGTGGGCCACCATGTTCCAGGCCCGCATGGCATCTGGGCTGGGGATCAAACTCAGGTCCTTGTGCTTGCCAGGCAGGCTCTTGTGCCTCTGAGCTATCTCCCCAACCCCCACATTTCTTTTTTGAAAATTAAGCTCTGGGTACATTTTAGGGTATATGTAATGACCCCATTCATCATATGGAATTTATACCTGTACACGATACATCTGGGTACTTTTCTTCCTGTTCCCTCCCCTGCTTTCAACCCTCTTCCCCTCCTTACCTGGTTCCAATCTGTCCGTGCTTTTCCTTTCCTTCCTCCCTTCCCTTCCCTCCCTGTTTCTAGTCCCCCTTCCCATGTGAACATTTCGTAACCACCTGAGTCACCCCCAGTCCCAGCTTCATCTCCCCTCCAGCTTCCCACATTCCAGCTGCAGAGGAACTGTGGTCCAGGGCCCCCTCCCCTCAGGTCTCCTTCCCTGGCCCAGGTTACTCTCCCCACACCCCACTTCCTCTTGGTGAGAACCTCAAATGCTACCTGCACTATAGGGCCTGTGTGCGTGTGGGTATGCGCGTGTGTGTGTGTGTGTGCGTGTGCGTGTGTGAGACATGGCCTTGCTATGCAGCTTCGGCTGGCTTTGAGCTCACAGTGCAGACCAGACTGGTCTTAGCGACCCTCTTGCCTCAGCTCCTGAGTGCTGGAGCCGCAGGTGTGTGCCCCACGCCTGGCTTCTGTGGACCCGTGTATTCCACCACCAGAAGCGTCCTTCTTTGCACTCCTGGTATGCCCTGTTCTGTGGCCCTTCTTATTTTGAGTGCTGGGAGCTGGACCACAGCCTTGCTCATGGTAAGATGTGCTGTTCCAAGGTCCAGGCCAGGCCCTGCTCCTGGGACTTCCACGTGCCGTCTGCAACTGCGCTGGACTAATGGTGCCTGGGTGGGAAGCACAAGGCAGCAGCCCAGCTCCATGCCCACGGCAGTCAGCTGAGCGCTTCTTTGGGGTTGAAATGGGTGCACCTCGCCTGCCCGAACACTTCACCTGTGTGCCAGCTTTGCCCCCCTCTCCTCACTGACCATGGAAAGCCTCAGAGGCAATGCAAGGGTATTTACTGTTATTCTTTAACTTTGAGTTTGAGACAGGGTCTCCTATGCAGCTCAGGCCGGCTTTGACTAGAATGAGCTCCTCCCTCGGCCTGGTGCTGGGATCACAGGCGTGCGCCACCAGGCCAGGCTGCTCTTAGATAATTCCGGTGTCTGTTGTGAGCGAGGACAGACCCAGGTGGTAGTTGGGAGAGGGAGAGGGAGTCCAGGGCCTTGGGTTTTTTTCCAGCACATTATTTTTATGGATACTGAATTTTGAATTTTATGTACTTTTCACATTAAACATTACTCTTTTGATTTTTGAACACATTTTTGAAAATTTATTTTTATTGGTACATTTTAGGCATACATAGCCACCACATCCACCACAGGGGGTTTGTACTAGGAGTGACTTAAGTCATTCCTCTTTCTCACAGTCCCCTCCCCTCCCGCCAGCCCCTCTTCCCTTCCTATGTACAAATATCCGTCTCCACGCCCACCCTGGGGCAGGGTTCTGGGAGACACCATCTGGCCCTGGGAAGACGACGTCAGTTCTTGGGCACAGACAGATGCGCACCTGATGGAAACGGACAGCTGTAGCTGGGGGTGGGCTTCTAACCCTGTGAGCCCCATCCAGGCATGAAGAACAAAAATATATCCTTAAATGAGCCGCGGGGTAGAAATAACATCTCTGGTACCCAGGTGAAGTTCAGGGTAGTGGCACTGGCTGTTAAGAGTGGACAGGAAACGTGGGCAGGGCTATGCCCCTAGTGCCAGGCACCTCAGACAGTAGCCGACTTGTGGACAGATTGCAGCAAAAGCCGGGAATCAGTTCCTGGCCTATGACATGCGCAGGCAGCTGGCCTGACTGTCAGGCCCAGGCACTCCCTGAACAACGTGCGGGCCAAACCAGCTGTGTCCCCTGTGCTTGGGGAAGCCAGGCCAGCGGGGGGGTGGCTCCAACTCTACTTGCTCTTCTCGGACCACCCCCTTCCCAGTGTTCCTGTACAAACCTGCCCGACAACAGATGGTGTAATTCTTGGGCTCCAGGGACTCATGTAATAACCAGCCAACACCTTTGTACTGCCCACTTGCAAACGATATTTCAATTGAACCCAAACTGACCCTGGGTTGGTGATCTGAACCTCTGGGTTCCCCAGCCCACCAGCACAATAAAAGTTGCTTCTAAGTCCGTGCAGTCTTCCATTTGGATGATACTGGTTTTTCTGCAACACTAGCACTAAGGAAGCTAAGGCAGGAGGATCACAAGTTCAAGGTCAGCCTGGACTACAGAAGACTTATGAAAAGCAAACAGCAGTGAAAAGTATGAAAGGCAGATCTTCAGAAAAATGTCATGAATTGCACACCCCAACCTGGGACCAGCAGTCATGGTGGCCCCATTTCGCCATGGCTGGAGGTACCTAGCAGGGGCATGACAGTCACCCAGGAATCGTTTTCACACATGGGTTCTTACCCACTGGGCCTGACTGGGCCCAGGACGGTGCTCGGGTAATGCCATGCTGCTGTCTGAAGGGCGGCTGAGCCAGGCGTTCGTCTGTGGCTGCTGAGGTGAGATGGATGCCTGGCCCGCTTCTCTCCTGGGCCTGTGATAAGCTGCTAGAGGGATGGGGTCAGAGAAGCAGTCCAAGCCCAGTGTGTAGAGGAAGGGCCCTGCCTGGGGACAGGGCCACAGGGCGGGGGAACTCAGTGAAGAGGACAGTGTGTTCTCTGGGGCTGTGGCCAGACTGCAGGCACCACAAGAAACCACAGCTAACGTCTTTAATTTTCTGGGCCTTGATTGAAATAGGTCAGGTGAGAGGCACGACACCATAGGAAGCCTTTGCCACAACCACTGATGTTCACCAGTTTTGTCAGCAATACCTAAAGCAAGGGCTGGATGCAGCTCAGTTGTGGAGCACTTGTGTAGAAGGCCTGAGGCCCTGGGTTCAATCCCTAGCACCCCAAAAAGAAAACAAACTCAGTGTGGTGGCTCACCCCTGTGATCCCAACACTCAGGAGGCAGAGGCAGGAGAATCACTGCGAGTTTGAGATCAGAATGGACTATAAAATGAACTCAAGACCAGCCTGAACTAGGAGGCCTTGTCTCAGAAAGACCAAAAAGAAATTTTTTAAAAAATCATGATGGAGAAGCTGAGGAGATAGCTCAGAGCAGGAGCCCTGGGTTCAACACTTCAACAATAAATACAGTCTGGAAATACCAGAGCCCTTAAAGCTTAGCAGTCCACCTGTCTTCCAACAGTGTGGTAATGGGGCTGCAGTGTTGGGTCCGAGAAAGGGGCGCGGAAGGAAGGACACCAAGAGTCGAGGCCTTGTGAAAGTTCAGGGTTTATTCCAGAGGCTGTGCCGGCACAGGGTCACCAGGCAATTGGGCCATAGCGACCCCGAGGCCGGGATTGCTCAGGGTTATATAGTATTTTTGGTGGGCTAAGCAGCAAGCAGAGTTACAGAAGCCAATCGTGTAGGTTAGTGGGGCTGACATTTGAGGGGATAGGTCAGTTTAAGTTTAACCTTTACAAAGGTTGGCTCGCTCCGTGAAGGGGGCTATTACCTCATTTGTAACTCTCTTTCTTGGAATAGGTGCGGGGCTAAAAGGAGGAAGTTTGTTCAAGTTCTGAGAAGGAATGTTGTTTTCTCGAAACCATTTCACTCCATGTCCCATGTTAATTGACTCAGTGATGGGGGGGTTATTTTTGGGTCCTAACAGCGGCCTGTGGTGAGTGGCTTTAGTTACTGAAGCAACCAGCAGCCCCTCTGTGCACCAGGGCCCCATGGGGGTGGGCTGACCGTCAGTGCCAGCTTGGCGGGCTTGGTCTTTTGCTACTGCGCGGGGAAGGGCTGGGCCGGGAGTGAGCCCCTGTAGGTCAAAGGCCCAACAGCAGGTTTGCCCTTGAGCAGCAGCCACGGGCTCCACAAAGTGGTGGAGGGCAGTAGGGAAGGCCTTGTAGGAGCTCGTGGCTCTTAATAGGTTAATTTTATCCTAGCAAAAGAAGCTCTAGTTTAGCATTTAATCCACTCTTAAGATGCTGTAAGTCCTTCACTCCTTCCCCACCCTTGTTAAGATGTTGTAAATATAAAAAGAGGAGAGGAAAACAGAACTGATTACAAAGAAGAATCTGGGACTTCTGGCTCTTCCCCAGTCTAAATGCCCGTGAAAGGTAAACATTTTGAATGGATTTGGGACACTGAAGCAGTCTCTGCAGAGCAACTATAGATGTTCAGAAAGAGGCCTCCTGGAGCTGCTCCAGAAGGTGGCAAGGTTAATGACAGATGCGCTGGACATGAGGCAGATTCATGGCCATGTGTCTTTTGCCACAATAAATTTTAAAGATTTAAGCATTCACTGTGTGTTTTAGTTGTGGCACATGTACAACTTTCAGCTCTTCTAGAGCAAAAGTAGCTTGGCATGGTGGCACGCACCTGTGATGCCAGGACTGGGAGGCTGGGGCAGGAGGATCACTGCGAGTTTGAGGGCAGCCTGGGCTAGGCAGTGAGCTCAAGGCCAGCCTGAACTGCACAGTGAGACTGTCTTTTCCTTTCTTTTCTTTTTTGCCTTTTTGAGACAGGGTCTTGGTATCCAGCTCAGGCTGGCCTTGAACTCACTGTGTAGCCCAGGCTGGTCACCATGAGTTCAACTATGAGACTATCTTAAAAAAGAAGACAAAAAAGTTTCTAATAAATAGGTATTTTCCTTGTTTAAAAATTGTTATTTCAAGTGCCAGCCAAATAGCTCAGTGGATTAAAGCACCTGCAAGCAAGTGCAGAGGCCTGGAGTTTGAGGCCCTGCCCGGGGGGCTTGCCGAGGTGGTGACTGAGACTGGGTGTGGTGTGCACCAGTAACCCAGCTCTAGGGGGGCTGTACACAGGGAGATACTACAGTCTGATCTAGTAGCTTGTAGGCAGCTGAGTTAGCTAGAAATATTATAGGCAGTCAGACAGCATCAGGCTCTTGAAGGAGATAACACAGGAGACAAGGTATCTTACAACTCTAGAAGGGACTGACCATCACCCTAAGGGAGACCAAAGAATCGTTAATCTGACTACTACTGGATGGCTACCCCATAAAATCTTGTTCTATATTCATGCCCGTTGCTATGTGACTCGCTTCCCTATTTGTTCCTGAACTTAATCATTTTTACCTGAGCTGACCATAGTTTTGTCCTACCTCTTGTCCACCTAAGCGAGTTCCCATTTTCTCCACCTTAGCCCTACATGGTTTTAGTCCCTGGAAGAGACAGCTTCCCAGGGACTACCTGCTTGGGGCCCCCTCCTGTCCCTCTCAATAAACCTATTCTTCTCATAATCTCTGTTTGTTCCTAAAATTCATTCTTCGGTTTTAGAGAACGCGAACTTGTACAGGTCAGGTCAGGTCAGAAGATCATTTTTTCCTATGTCATATTGTTGTAGGCAGCTGACAGAAATATTCTAGGCAGTCCGACAGGGCCAGGCCCTCAAGGAGACAAGATGGCAGACAAGGTGTCTTTGCAATACAGACACTCCCTATGGACCACACCTCAAGATCAAAACAAAAAGAGGAAACACAACTACATACTTCCCTAGGGATGGGCATCAGAGCTTGATATCCTAGATAGGTATCAATCACTTTGAAAGAGCCTAAATGAGTCACTAGCCCAACCCCCAACAAGAAGAGACCCTGTCCGATATTCATGCCCACTTGCCTGCTTGCTACGTGACTCACTTCCCCATTTGGTACTGGATTTAATCAATTTTACCTGAGCAATGGTACTTGTAATCCCATTGGTTGGCCATAGTTTTGTCCCACCTCTTATCCACCTAAGCGAGTTCCCATGTCTTCTTCACCACCTTAGACCCGCCTCACCACATGGTTTTCTTCTATAAAAGTCCCTGGAAGAGACAGCTTGGGGGGTGGAAACTACCCTTTCAGGCCCCTCTCCTGTCCCTCTCTTGGACAGGAACTTTCTTTCTCTCAATAAATCTATTCTGTTTATAACCTCCGTTTGTTCCTAACATTCATTCTTAGGTTTTAGAGAACACGAACTCGTATAAGTCAGGTCCAGAGATCGTTTTTCCCTATGTCGTTTGGAGGGTCAGCTTATCGTTTGAAGGTCACCCACCCGAAATCAGTTTTTCTCCCTGTATCATAATCGAGGTTCGCTATGTAATATGGAGGTTCCCTGTATCATTTGGAGGTCACCCACTCAAGATCAGTTTTTCTTCCTGTATCAGTAGAGACCCTGAACACCCTATAGACCCTTCCCTAAAATACTAATAAATAAAATGAAATTGTTATTTCAACTTAGAAATGTAATGTGTTTATATGAATGTATGAAACTGCTTTGTTAAGCACAGATTGAGGCAGCCAGCAGCCTGCTTGGCTTCTTCAGGCCCACATCCCTTCCGGCTTTCCTTTTTACTTCCCGTTTCTTTTCTTTCTTCTCATTGTTTTCTTTTTCTTCCATCTTCGAGATTCAGTTACATCCTGACCCTTGTTGGTCTTGTGTTTTGGGTCAGGGTCTCAAGCAGCTTAGCCCCTGGAGTGCTGCCTCTGCAGGTGTGTGCTGACAGTTGCAGGGTATTTAATGCTCATTATGTAAATATCAAAGCTAGAGAATAATACCTATGAAAAAACCTGCACTTAGCAGAGTGGGGCCCAGCATGCAGGCAGCCCAGCCTGAGGGAGGCTGAGGCCGGAAGATTAGGGTGAGAACCAGTGTCAAAACAGGAAAGGAAAGCCGGGCGTGGTGGCGCACGCCTGTAATCCCAGCACTCAGGAGGCTGAGGCAGGAGGATTGTTGTGAGTTCAAGACCAGCCTGAGCTACAAAGTGAGCTTAAGGACAGCCTGAACTGCATAGTGAGACCCTGTCTCAAAAAGACAAAAAAAAAAAAAAAAAAAAAAAAAAAAAAAAAAAAAAAGTGAAAATAAAATACAAGACACTAAACTGTGAAAATACAAGACAATAAACTCATACAGACCCAGAAGATCAACAGTGGCAAGCCCGAAGTGATGGAGTAGCGAGTGATTATTTTTCCAGCATGTTTACACTATAATGCTTTCTTCTGGCCTGCTGTGGGGCACACGCCTGTGATGTCAGCTCTCGGGAGGCTGAGGCAGGAGGGCTGCTGTGAGTCTGAGTTTAAGGCCAGTGTGAACTACATAGAGCCCCCATCTAAAATAAAACAAAAATAAACAAAACAAAAAATTTTTCTTCCATAAACATGTATATATAGACATGTCACACATGTATATATACATATATAGTATTTCATGTTCATAGTTCATATATACATATCTATGTATTATTTTTTCTATACTGAGGCTTGAACCCAGAGGCTTAGTACTGAGTTACTCAGCCCATCTCAGGACCTTGTGCTTTGTCCAGCAGGTACTTGTGCCACTGAGCCACATTCCCCAGCCCTACTTAGCCTTTTTTCTTTTTTCTTTTGAGACAGGGTTCATTAAAGTGGGCAGGATGGATTTGATTTTGGGATCCTCCTGCCTCAGCCTTGAGATTTCCAAGTGTGCAACCTTGCCTGGCTCTTCCTGTTATTGTCTAACCAAATAGAAGAGCTCACTGGCCAAAGGAGCAGGTCACTGGGGTAAAGGAAACTGTTTCCACTGTCCTCCTCTCACCCTCTCTCTTTATCTAAAATGTTCATTGAGTGAGCGCAGGGTGACCCCTCCTACCCTTGAGAGGGTAATTTTGACAGTCTGATTATCCATGAGAAGCCCAAATTACACAATGGGAGTAGAGTGAGAAGGTGGATACCAAAAGTAGGCTGTCTGATGTGGGTGACAGTTACCTAATCTGGCCCAGTGTGACCTCGCTTCCCAGGTCTGAGAGCATTTAGCTGTCTGCCTGCACTTGCAGGACAATGTCCTGACCCTTAACAATCAAACCTAAGGTCTGGTGCCTGGCAGGCAAGCATTCTACCAGGCTATCCTCCACGCTATAGATCCTTCCGCCTCAGGCTCTTTGATAGCTGGTTTGTATCACTGTCTCTGGCAGCCTGGATGCCTCCCTCCCCCCCCCCCCCCCTTTTTTTTTTTTTTTTGGTGCAACTGGGGATTGAACTCCGGCCCTTGTGCTTGCCAGGGAAGTGCTTATTCTACTGACCTTTCTCCCCCGCCCTCCTTTGTCTTTTTGAGTCAGGGTCTCTCTACAGTTCAGGCTGGGCTTGAGCTCACTTTGTAGCCCAGGCTGGCCTTGAACTTGCGGGACTACAGCCAGTTCCTTGCTGCTTTCTGAAGCTGTTCTGGAAGCCCTCTTTCTGAGTGCCTTTAGCTGTACTGTTGTAGCTGCCTCTTCCCCTTCAGGGTCATTCTGACTGTGGGGAGCAGCCAGAAGTCTCTAGGGGCAAGGTGTGGGGTATGTAGGTACCACCATCTTTCCTCAGCCCCAGGATGCACGCTGCAGCGGCAGCGGCAGCACTCTACGCATTGCTCTTAATCACACTTTATACAGACAGCCAGGAAGAGGTTTCCAGGCCAGCTTCGGAAAATAAAGAATAGGGGCTGGGGAGATAGCTCAGTAGGATAAGTGCTTGCCTGGCAAGTGCAAGGCCCTGAGTTCAATCCCCAATTCCGCCAAATAAATAAATAAATGAATAAATAAATAATAATGGGCCAAGTGTAATGTATTCGAAGCAAGGGGAGTATTTTAGGAGTTTAATGCCAGTGTGTCTTTCACTGCGATTCGTTTTCAATTTTTAACATTAACCACATATTTTATTACACTTTGTATCTTTTTTTTTTTCTCACAATGATTCTTTAAACAAATTTTTTTTTTTTTTTGGACACAGCCTCCAGGCTGGCCTTGATCTCATTTTTTTTTTTTTTTTTTTTTTTTTTTTTTTTTTTTTTTTTTTTTTTTTTTTTTTTTTTTTTTGTCTTTTTTGAGACAGGGTCTCACTATGCAGTTCAGGCTGGCCTTAAACTCACTTTGTAGCTCAGGCTGGTCTCAAACTCACAATCCTGCCTCAGCCTCCTGAGTGCTGGGATTACAGGTAGGTGCCACCACACCCGGCTTTTTTTGTATTTTAAGGAAGGGTCTACAAGGTGTTTAGCGTATCACTACTAGACCAGATTCGCATGGCAGGCCTGGGGATTGAGCCTCTGGCCCCTGTGCCTGCTTGTAGGCGCTTTAATCTGCTGATCTATTTGGCCGGCCATCTTGATCTCATTAAGGCTTTGTATTTCCAATCCCTCCTGTCTCAGCCTCCTGGGTGCTGAAACTACTGGTGTGTACTGTTAGGACCCCACACTGTGAAGCCCAAACCAAACAGACTCTACGAGTCAGACAGATCATGTTACTGAGTCACAAAAGATTGTTAAGGTTACTATGGTTACTGCCCTACCCTCCAGTGCGTGATGTCCCTACGTGCCCCACAGTTTACAGATGTTCTTAAGATAACCCCACCGAAGCCAACAATTCCCGGGACGGCAAGACCCTTCCTAGAACAACCCTCCCTAACGACCCACACCACCCAATTGTTGTAAAGACCAATACAAGCCATCCTATCTGTTCAAATGTAAGCCCAGCTAACACACGCGATTGGCTTCTGTAACTCTGCTTGCTGCTTAGCCCACCAAAAATACTATATAATCCTGAGCGAACAAAGGTTTGGGGTCGCCATGGCCCAGTTGCCTGGTGACCCTGTGCCGGCACAGCTTCCAAAATAAAATCCCCTTGCTTTTGCATGAGAGGACGTCTCTTGGAGTCTTTCTTCACGCGGTGGGCTTCTCAGACCTAACACTACCAACCCTGAGTCCCCAGCTCTTTATATATTTTATTGTTGCTTGGGACTGGGCCTTGCTATGTAATTCAGGCTGGCCTAAAACTCATTTTATATCTCAGGCTGATCTCGAACTCACAGGGATCCTCCTGCCTCAGCCTCCCGAATACTGGTATTACCGATGTGTGCCACCAAGCCTAGCTTATTTTTGCCTCAGCCTCCCAAGTAGCTGGGGTTATAAGTGTGTGCCACAATGCCTGGCGGGCAGTATTTATTTTTAATGATTAACATATATTTAAATTAATTTATATTTGGACAAAAATTTGTAAACGAAAAGGGGGGAGGGATGGGAGGGTAGAGGAAAGAGAAAAAAACAAAAACAAGTTGTATCATGTAGAAGTCCAAATTCTCTATGATTGTGATTGTTACGTAGATCTAAACTGTACCAATAAAATGTAATTAAAAACATTCATATTTTGAGACAGCATCTTGCTATGTAGTTCAGAGAACGAACAGAGTGCTTCCCCGTGCTTGCACGTCTTGTGACCAGGGAGGGACAGAGCAGAGTGTCTGATCTGAGGCCGTGTGGGCCGCAGGATGACGGGTGCTGCTCCTGCTGTTACCGTTTGGTCAAGGTCACCGGCCAGCCGACAGGCCCAGGAGAGCAAGCCGCCAGGGTCAGCCGGGCACGCGGGCCCAACGCACGCACCGGGTCGGAGGAGAGCGGGCTCCGGGCCAGGCCAAGCTCGCCCACTCGGGTCCCCGCACTGAGGAGGGCGACAGGCGCAGGAGGTGCGGGCGACCCGGAAGGCGGGGCCGAGAGCCGGGGAGCCAGGGCGAGCGGCCTCCCGCCGCCTGACCCGGCTTCCCGCTGTTCAGCACGGCTTCCGCGTCAGGGCCCCATCCCGACAGCGCGCGCGCACGTACGCACGCACGCACGCCCGACGTCACGAGGCCGGCTCGGGGCAGCCCAGGCCGCCGGTGTCCCGCGCCGCTCTCTTGGGTCGGCTGAGCTGTGGCCGTTGTAGAGCGTACCTGCGTTGGGTCTTGCCTGTACAGTTGTTGCTGTCGCTTTCCTTTATCTTTTGAATGTGATTAAAAAATATGAATAGACTCACCGTTTCTCTACGCCTACTGTTCGTTTAACTGTCGAGTTAATAATTCATCTAATTCTCAGAAAAGCCTTAGGAAGTAAAATGGATCTGCTTTGCTGTTTTCCTCAACTTGTTTCTTCCCCTCTTTTTTTTTTTTTTTTTTTTTTTGAGACAGGGTCTCACTATGCAGTTCAGGCTGGCCTTAAGCTCACTTTGTAGCTCAGGCTGGTCTCGAACTCACAACAATCCTCCTGCCTCAGCCTCCCGAGTGCTGGGATTACAGGCATGCGCCACCACGCCCGGCTTTTTCTTCCCCTCTTTTTGAATAGGACCTCAAAGTGCAGCCCAGCTCCCTATCTTTGGCCTCAGCCTCCCAAGAGCTGGGTCTGCAGGCTTCCTCATGTTCCCCAGCCTCGCCTCATCTTTTTAAAACTTTGTATTCGCAATATAACAACATACAGAACAGATAGTATGGCTTGATGGATTTTTATTGTACACAGGTAACCAGCACCCAGAATAAGACACAGAATATCGGGCTGGGGAGATGGCTCAGTAGAATAAGTGTTTCCCTGGCAAGTGCAGGGGTCTGAGTTCAATCCCTGGTTGGGGGAGGGGGGGTGAACAGAATATAAGCACCGAAAGGCTTATATTCTGGCCACTTGTCACCCTATAGAGCCAATGCCACACTTATGGAATACAGCAGCTATCTATTTGGGGTGTTAGGTCTGAGAAGCCCACCACGTGAAGAAAGACTCCAAGAGACATCCTCTCATGCAAAAGCAAGGGGATTTTATTTTCCATGCATGCATGGGGCTCCCTGAACGGGCAGGTACGGAGAAGCCCCTTGCTGACCGTGGGCTGGGTTTTAAGCCCGAAGACAAAGGGAGGAGGGGTTTGAGAATATTTGACTTTTTACGGAAACTAACAGGGGTAGTCCAAAGGGCAACTACTAGCTAACTGTGGTTTTAGCTGCATTCCGAGAATGGGTGGGTTTACGTGTATAAAGTGACAAGAGTGTCCCCAGGCCGGAGATTAAATGTTTTCCCAAGCTAGGCCTGAGGTTTATGACCCCACCTGAGGTTTTTATGTCCTCTTTGTTTTAGGAACAGGGATTACAGGCCCTAGTGGGGCAAAGGTTCACAGTATTAGTTCATTAGGCAGTAATTTAGCTGACATGGTTAGCTGATGTACTAAGGCGGCGCATACAGAACAAAATGGCGACGTAACCTCATGTATGTCCTTAGAGATTATTTGGGCCCTACAGGGTATGTACTTGTGATACAGGGAGAAAAACTGATCTCAGGTGGGTGACCTCCAGAAGATATAGGGAACCTCCAAATGACATAGGGAAAAAGCATCTCTGGACCTGACCTATATGAGTTCGTGTTCTCTTAAAACGGAAGAATGAATTTTAGGAACAAATGGAGGTTATGAGCAGAATAGATTAATTGAGGGAAAGAAAGCTCCTGTCTGAGAGACAGGAGGGGGGCCCAAGTGGGTAGTTCCCCAGGAAGTTGTCTCTTCCAGGGACTTTTATAGAGGAAAACCATGTGGAGAGACGGGTCTAAGGTGGTGAAGACATGGGAACTTGCTTAGGTGGACAAGAGGTGGGACAAAACTATGGTTAACCAATGAGATTACAAGCACCATTGCTCAGGTAAAATTGATTAAGTTCAGGAACAAATAGGGAAATGAGTCATGTAGCAAGCGGGCATGAATATGGGACGGGGTCTCTTGCTGTTGAGGTTAGGCTAGTGACTCAACAGGGCTCTTTCAAGGTGATTGATACCTATTTAGAATATCAATCTCTGATGCCCATCCCTAGGGAAGTATGTAGCTGTGTTTCCTCTTTTTGTCTTGGTCTTGAGGTGTGGCCCATAAGGAGTGTCTGTCTCTTCCAAGTTGCAAAGTCACCTTGCCTTCCATTTTGTTTCCTTAGGGCCTGACCCTGTCTGACTGCCTAGAATATTTCTAAAGCAGCTGCCTACAGCACTTGTATGTAGTTTCTTTCATTTATACTAATTTGCACATTAATACAAAAGTTATTTGTCTTTCCAGGTCTCTTATCGGGCCTTTATGGGGGACCTGGCTGAGACTCCCCACCTGTATGAGGGGTCCAGCAAGAATGAAGTGACTAGCGTGCAAGAAGCAGGGAGGGGAAGTCAGTGCCTCAGGAAGGGCAGGAAGACTCACCAACCACTGTACTGGGTGTCTGCAGTGATGGGAGGGGCTGGCTGGAGGGATGGAGGAAGAAAGGTCACTGGCTCAGCAGGCAAGAATAAGCATGGGATGGGAGATGACCTTATGCTAAGGAGGAGCTCCCTGGTTCCGCCAAAAAAAAAAAAAAAAAAAAGAAGATCTCGCTCTAGAGTGGTTTTCACTCTTGGTGGTATCAGTATAGTCATAGTGGGTGGGAGAAGATGGCCCATCCCTAAAGAGTTCATGGAAGCCCTCGAAAGGGTGATGCCTGCGTTTGTCCCTTAGGGAACAAAGTTAGCCATTTGAATTTGTAGTCCCCAACATCCCATAACTGTATGGTGCACCCCCCCATTTTTTTTCTTTTGCTGCTGGGATCAAACCAAAGACCTGGCACATGCTCAGAAACCCTCTACCACTCAGCTAATCTCTCGCCCTCTCCCCAGGACTTAAATTTTGAGACATTTTCTAAAACCACAGAGAAGGTGAATGACTAACAGTGAACACCACATAACCTTTGCCCAGCCCATAAGAAATTGTTCTTATCTCCAGTTTACAGATCAGGAAACTAAAACAAAGAGAAGTCAGGTAACTGGAGCAGGTCATCCACTTGGAAACTGGGCTTGCTCACCTTGCAGCTATGGGAGGAGTGTGGGCAGGTCACGTGATTGCCGAGGGCCTGACGATTCCCCATCTAGCGGGTTCTTACAAGCTGCAAGGCTCTCACGTGAGCATCAGGTAAGAGTGTTAGGACAAAAGTGCTGGCGCCCCGAGGCTTGCTGATAAAGTGCTGGGTGCCCTATACATCTGGACTAGGTAGGTCAGGGGTAGCCACTGGTTTATTCTCATGGGTAGAGGGCATATTCAGTATGAGTGAGCCTGGGGTTCAAACCACAGTGCCAGGGAAAAAATGCGGTTAGATCCGGTTTTAGCGGTGCATGAATGGAGTCCCTGCCCCCTTGGAGGCCCAGGTGGGAGACTGCAAGTTGAAACCCAGCCCTGCCAATCTAGCGACTGAGAATCTGTCTGGAAATAAACTGAAAAAAGGAGATGTAGCTCAGAGAGCAGATCCCGGGTCCAGCAGGAACACAGTCCTGGAGTAACTGGACAAAGCCCTGAATGCCCTCATCTCACCTGGTACGCCACTCCATCACTCTGTCCTCACAGGCTCGGTAAGCTAACCATGCCTGGGGAACACCAGAACCTGGCTGAGCCAGAGATGTGCATGCCTGTACTCCCAACACAAGTCTGAGTCCATTCTGGGCCATTAGAGATTTAGCCACACTCTGTCTCAAAACAAGCAAAGAAAACAAGGCCCAGCAATGTGATGTAGCTCAATGTGAAGACCCTAGGTTCAACCACCATTACTATACCTGGGGCCTTCTCCTTCACAGGCAAATAAAAGCAAAAGGAAACTTGCTCAACTTAAAAGAGAAATGACTCATAGGTTTAAGCAAGGAAAGGACAGGCATTTTGTAGGTGAAAGGGCAAATCTGATGCAAAATAACAGCTCAGATTAGCAACAAGTCAGCAGTGGTGAAATCACAGTAGGCAGAACAAACTTTGCTACAACAAAGCTAGAACACCGCAACACCCAAAATTAAAGCAAAAAATAATGATTTAATTGTTTTAGCTGGTGCTGTAGTGCACACCTGTAATCCCAGCACTGGGGAGGCTGAGGCAGGAGGCTGAGACAAGGATCATTGGGCTACATAGTGAGCTCAAGGCCTGAACTGCATAGTGAGAACCTGTTTTGACAAGAAATAATAATAATAATAATAATAATAATAATAATAATAATAATTTTAAGCATTGAAGATGTCAGTGGGAGGGAATCGTATAACTTTCTTGGCATCTCCATATGCTTTTTTCTTTTTTTATTGGCCAGCTTGGTGTGGCATGTGGTGCAGGGCAGGGGATTGAACAGTGGTCCCCTGCGCCTGCCTAAGTTTGTTTAAGCAGGCACTTTAGACCACTGAGCTATCTCACCAGCCCCTATTTTTATTATTAGTGTTGTATTTTTATTTTGAATTAAGAGAGGGGGATATGGTAAATTTCTTGCTGAGGACTCCAGATATTAATCAGTTCTATATAAGGGATATATACTTGGTCTTTTTGAGACAAGGTATCTCTGTGCAGTTCTGGCTGCCCTTGAGCTCACTTTGTAGCCCAGGCTGGCCTTGAAGTCACAGTGATTCTCCTGCTTCAGCCTCCCGAGTGTTGGCATGCATCAGCCTGTAATTCCATGCCTGGAGGCATATATCTTTAACAGGTCAGTTTGGAGCTTTGAACAAGACAAATAGTAGTTGTGTGTGCACAACAGAGGGAAAGTACTCCGGATGAATGCAGTGAGGGCTCCCCACATTCAAACTTCACTTAACAAACATTATCCGCTACAGAGCAGGCCCTCTCTGTGTGCTCCTCACTGTGGACGGGGGACCCAGTTCCTTTACCTTCTAGTTTACCCTCCCAAGTGGTCCAGAAGGGAGACCCCAGGTCTCTAGAGAAGGAAGGCACCCAGCCCCTGTTGGCCCATGTGAGCGACAGATTTGTGTGCTCAGATAATCCGCCCTGGAATTCGGATGTTGATGATCTGGGTGGTTTTTTTTCTGCATTAAAAAAAAAAAAAAATTCTTTCCTCTTAATTTTTTATTTTTAAGGAAAGTACAAAATAATATTAAAACAGAAAAATTACAAATGACACATTATCACTAAACAAAATAATATGAATTTGACAGGATTTGTTCTATTGTATAGTGTCTTCAAATTAATTTTTTAGATTACCACATATATGCACACAAATTGGAGTAAGAAAGACAAGAAGAAAAAAGTTATAAGAAAATTAAGAAAGAAAAAGGAAAAAATTTTAAAAGACAAAAAAACATTAAGAATTAACTGCTCCTTTCCACTGACCAGCGGAAATCCACAGTACAATTCTCCAAACCATTCTGCTTACATGCATAACCCTCCCCCCTAAAGAAAAACAAAAACTGAAAACAGGTTAACCATGTTGCAAACCTTCGGGCCTCTCTCGTGCCGGACTGGGAAAAAAAAAAGTCTAAGGTCTTTCCAATTAATTCACCTTTAAGTCGGAAATCTGTCTGAGAGACTGACCTTACAGGATGCCAACAAAGCCATCCCTGGGTGAGAGCTTCACCCCGTGTTCCCAGCCCCAGCGGGCAGGGGAGCCCGAGCCCAGGCGCCCGCCCCGCCCCGGCGTCACGCGCGGCCCGGCGGCAGGGGGCGACGGCGGCCCCGTGGGCATAAAGAGCCGAGCGCGGCGACGGCCCGCAGCCGGTGCGCCTGGTGGGTGCGGGGCTCTGCTCCGCGCGTTCGGGGCTCGGCGGGGCCGGGAGGAGCCGAGCTTCACGGCTACCGGGGGACTGGGCGCCGGGGCTCCCCGCTCTGCCCGCGCGGGCCCTGAGCCACGCTTCTCCACAGGTTGCTGTTTCTCCAGGGCGAGGACCATGGCTGCGGTGGCGGTCGGCCCACAACCGGTAGGCGGTGCGCGACCCCGCCTGTGCCCCGCGCCCTCCGCCCTCCCGACCCCCACGCGCACGCGGACCCCGCGACACCCCTCCCCTCCCTCCTGGCCCCCGCCCCCGGGACCCCACGCCCACGCGGACCCC